>JAGFNQ010008967.1:0-45161 GCA_024364735.1 Boesenbergia rotunda | reverse complement strand
GGCTAGATCAGGTGACCTTCCTAGGTCACATTGTATCCAAAGAAGGCATTCAAGTTGATCCAGCCAAGATAGAAGCAGTCAGCAACTGGTGTAGACCCAAGAATGCCAGTGAGATCAGAAGCTTCTTAGGCCTGGCAGGATATTACAGAAAATTTGTGGAGGACTTTTCCAGGATAGCCTCTCCACTCACAGCTTTGACCAGAAAGAACAAGAAGTTTGAATGGTCAGATAAATGCGAGCACAGTTTTCTAGAGCTGAAGAAGAGATTGACTAGTGCTCCCATCCTGACTGTTCCAGAGAGTGACAAGGCCTTTGACATCTATAGTGATGCATCCAAGATGGGCCTTGGAGCTGTCCTCATGCAAGACGGTAAAGTGATAGCATATGCCTCCAGACAGCTCAAGGACTATGAGAAGAATTACCCTACCCACGACCTTGAGCTAGCAGCTGTGGTTTTGCACTGAAGCTCTGGAGACACTACCTGTATGGAGTGCAGTGCAGAATCTTCACAGACCATCAGAGTTTGAAGTACTTCTTCACTCAGAAGGATCTGAATATGAGGCAGCGCAGGTGGCTAGAGTTGGTCAAAGATTATGACTGTGAAATCCTCTACCACCCAGGTAAAGCTAATAAAGTGGCAGATGCACTGAGCAGAAATCCTGTGCAGCACTGATGTCCTATCATCACTGTCTCTACCACTTCAGAAAGAAATAAAGATTTTGGAGTCGAGGTAATAATTGGGCAACTTTCTGCATTGACTCTAGAGTCAACCCTGCTTGTGGATATACAAGAAAAGCAAGATCAAGACCCAGAAATCCAGAAGATCAAGCAGGGGATCCAAGAGGCAGAAAATTCAGAGTTTCGAGTATCAGATAGTGGCATCCTCTATTTTGGAGACCGCCTTTGCGTCCCCAATGATGAGGAACTAAGAAAGAATATTTTAGAAGAAGCCCACAGTACCCCGTACTCTATGCATCCTGGTTCTACCAAGATGTACCAAGATTTAAAGCAAAGGTTCTGGTGGTCTGGACTCAAGCGAGACGTGGCCAGATATATCAGTACCTGCTTGACCTGCCAGAGGGTCAAAGCCGAGCACCAGAGACCAGGAGGAGTTCTGCAGCCTCTTCCCATTCCAGAGTGGAAGTGGGAAGAAATATCCATGGACTTTATCACAGGTCTTCCAAGAACCACCCATGGACACGATGCAATTTGGGTGATAGTGGACAGATTGACCAAGTCTGCCCACTTCCTAGCCATCAAGTTATCGCATTCGGTAGAGCAATTAGCACAGCTGTACGTGAAAGAAGTAATCAGGCTTCACGGAGTCCCGAAGTCGATCGTTTCTGACAGAGATGGGCGGTTCATCTCCCATTTTTGGAGGTGTGTTCAGGACGCCCTAGGCACCAAACTTCAGTTCATCACAGCCTTCTACCCCCAGACAGATGGACAAACGGAGAGAGTAAATCAGATTTTAGAAGACATGCTCAGGGCTTGTGCGTTGGACTTTAAGGGTAGTTGGTGCAAATTTCTGTGCTTAGCTGAGTTTGCCTACAACAATAGCTATCAGGCCACCATCAGGATGGCACCTTATGAGGCATTATATGGCAGGAAATGTAGATCACCCATATATTGGCAAGAAGTTGGTGAGAAGAAAGAGATGGAGTCAGGACTAGACAGCCAGACTGAGCTTATAGATGAGACCACTCAGGCTATCCAGACGATCCGCCAGAGGATTGAGACTGCCCAAAGTAGACAGAAGAGTTATGCTGACACATGCCGTAGGCCACTTGAATTCCAAGTTGGAGATTCAGTATTTCTCAAGGTCGCTCCCATGAAGGGAGTGGTGAGATTTGGCAAGAAGGGCAAGCTAAGTCCTCGCTACATAGGACCCTATGAGATTATAAAGAGAGTTGGGAAGGTAGCCTATGAGCTGGACTTACCAGAGGATATGTCAGCTATCCACAGTACATTTCATGTCTCTATGCTAAAGAAGTGTATTCACGACCCTAGCCAAGTGACTCAGCCTCAGTCAGTACAGATTCAAGAAGATCTTAGCTATGAGAGCAGACCGACACAAATAGTGGACAAAGCAGTTAAAAGATTAAGAAACAAAGAAGTGCCACTAGTGAAGGTCATCTAGCAGAATCAAAAGCATGAAGAGGCTACTTGGGAACGTGAGGACAGCATGAGAGAGAGATATCCAGAATTATTCTAAGTTCGAGGACGAACTTTTTATAAGGTATGGGGGATTGTAACGCCAGAAAATTTCCATTTTTAGTTCTTAAAGTCCTTAGAATTATTTAGAAATGGTTTAGAAATGTTCTAGATATTTTTAGGAATTTTTAGAGTATTTTTATGGAATTTTCCGAGTCCGTTTGGTATTTTTGGAAAAAGAAAAAAAAAAGAAAAAAAAAGGAAAAATGGAAAAAAAACCAATTAAGTGCAGCGGGTGGATCGAACCCGCGACCACCGCGAGACCACACAAGCGCGCAACCGGCTGGGCTAGGGTATCAAGCACAGCAAAGGGTGGAGAGACTTATATTTAAGGGGTAGTTAGGTCGATCCGCCCCATAGGTATAAATAGATAATTAAAGAGAGAAATTTTATTTCTCTCCTCTCCAAACCCTCACCATCCGCCGACCCCTCTCCCTCTCCTCTCTTGGGCGACGCCGACCAACATCAAGGCCAAGAGGGCCGGCCAAGACTCTTCTCCAAGAGATAATTCTATATTCGGGATCCCCGCGGCAAGAGGAACGCGTAGACGTGAAGAATTCTTCGAGATCTCAAGTTTCTTCCG
The DNA here is from genome assembly GCA_024364735.1 of Boesenbergia rotunda. Lineage (NCBI taxonomy): Eukaryota > Viridiplantae > Streptophyta > Magnoliopsida > Zingiberales > Zingiberaceae > Boesenbergia > Boesenbergia rotunda. The sequence goes on along the minus strand of JAGFNQ010008967.1, from coordinate 42,364 downwards.
AGCCCTATACGTTAATCTTGGTTGTAAGTCCAAGATATCAATGTAAGTACTGCTCACCTGCAGTAAGAGGCGGTTTTTCCGCGAGAATTTCCTTTAAAAGTTTTTAAAAGAGATATTTCCTTTTTGTTTGAGTTTTTGCATGTGATCTTAGTTCATTATATGCTTATATATATGTTGATTAATACCCTATGTGAGTTTAGGGTCCAAGAAAAGCTATGAGAAAAGAAAAGAAAAGATAAAGATAAGAAAAGAAAAGGCCAAGGCCTTAAGAAATCCCCAAAAGTCAAGACTTAGGGATTTTAGCACGCAAGGTGCTCCAGAAAATGCCAAGGCATTTACAGATAAGAAAGAAAAGAAAGAAAAGCTATTTTATTTTATAAGGCCAGTACCCGGCGTCCAAGGGCGTCGTTAAAGAAATCCAGGTGTCCAATTCCAAGGTCTTGGCCCTGGTAGACCAAGGTCTGCTCTATTAGGATTGGTGGCTCGCTACCCCAACCTTTTAGGGAACGCGCATATGAGATGGTACTTACGTCTTCAGTGGATCCAAGTGATTATTATTTTCAAGTATATGCTTTAGCAAAGTTTCGAAAATTTAAAGAGTTTTCAAAAAGTTAAAGAATAGCTAAAGTTTCCAAGTTGAGCCAAAAAAAGTAAAATGAGATTTATTATTGCTTGAGTATGCATGTTTTGAGCTATACATGTCCTTAGTTTTTCTTTCAAGCATATTAGTATCTCATATGATGTTCAGTTTGATCTAGAAGCATGTTTGCATATTTCGAGTTTTTGTGAGCTAGATAGTACTTACTAAGCTTTTTGCTTACTAGTTGCATTTCCTCTTATTGCAGATAAAGGTAAAGGCAAGCAATTCTGAAGGAAGACGATGAGGCGGTGCTGAGTAGAGTGTGTGTGGTGGCTGATTATGGAGAGATCTTTGGTGCAAGACAATTTAGCTATTAATTCACAATGTTATAGATCATTTGAATTTCAAGTTCTTGCTTTATAAAGTTTAGCGAACATTTGAGTTTTGGACAGTTTTAAATGCTCAATTTCTTAGAGTAAAGATTTCATGTCATTTCATTTAGCTTATATATTCTTATGCTTGCATTAGATGAGTGGAAATGTGAGTAGATGGAGATATTGATACTTTGTTAGGAAAATAGACACATGTGCCAAGATAGTATCAAATTCCCTTTGAATTAAGTTTTATTGCTTATAAATGTTTAGAAAAGTTGCATTCACATTTCATAATGCTTTAGCAAGGTCATAGAACATGTATTTGGTGTTATGAATGTATAGAAGTCAAGATTGGTACAAACTTTAGTGTTAAAGTTCATATATCTTGAATAGTTTATTTTCTTCCGCAAAAGTCCAAATTTCAAGTTTATGGATTCGTTTTGATTGGCTAAACTCATTAGAAAACTGTCATAGAGTGTAGAAATGGTGTCATGATTCCATATGGCTCGAAATTATAGGTTTGGAGGAGCTGTGAAGTAACTGGCCGAAACCTGAGTTTCGAATTACAGGCCTATCAGTCGACTGATACAGTATCAGTCGACTGATACCTGCAGTTTGAGTTGGGCGAGGCAAGCTTCAAGTGTACCAATTGCGAGCTTTTGAGATAGTAAGTGTGATATGTTAATATACATGATTGCTTAAGTTAGAATATGATTGTTAGATGAATTTAAAAGTTTAAAAAAAAAAAGATTTCCGCATTTTTAGTCATGTATCTAAAGTCGAGAAGTAGAGAAAAGTAACAATCCGTCTAAGGTAGAAGAAGGCGGGGCGCTACAAAATCAACTTCATGTAATGCCTCCTTGCTTTGAAATGCACTTTTCAAACTTGGTTGACCTCCCTGAGTTGATCTTGCTGCAAAGTAACTACTAACTTTTTCCTTTTGCTTGCCTTTATCTCCAACAACTTGCACTTTAGATGGTGGATGACTAAGATTAATCTCTTGTTCAAATGTTTCCTCAGTCTCATCACCAAAGCTCAGAGAATCATCATTACTCTTAGTTTTCTTGACTTCTTCCAAACTTGCCAACATTTCTCTTTCACATCATGAGATGCTTTCATGCATTTAGCTATGTTTTCTATTTTTCCTGCAAGATGTTGCTTCATCCTATTAATCCCTCCACCTTTGTATTGCTTTAAACAAAGCAAGCATGTATATAATGGTCTCCCTTTCTTAATTGTCAAATTAAAATACTTCCATGCTGGATCAGTTTTCCCACGACATGAACTTGAAGAATATTGGTTTTCACTGTCAGGATTGGCAGCTGCAGCTTCAGGTACGATACTGTTTACTATAGACTGATTTGATGTTGGAGCATCCATATCTGAATCTACAAATTGAATTTACATTTGACATTTGACATAATGAAAGAAATAAAAAACATTATTTGTTACAGAACTGTAAGTAACTAATCAATTTGATGAACTGTCAGGATTGCATTAGTTGGTGAAAAAGCTTAGCACTCAATTTGATGAAACTCATTATATTCGTCTGATAGTAAAATACTAAAATGATTGAAGTTTTTTATATGTCATTGAGTTACAGTGCAGAACTTAACGTTCCTCAAAATATCAAATTGATTATTAATTAATCAAAGGCATCAACTGTGATCAGCCGCTGGAGCCGACGCGAACTTAAGGTTACCTTCAGAACTTAGCGTGCAAAACTTAAGGTTACCTTCAGAAGCGAAATGCTGGTGGAACTGACGCGATGTGAGGACGCTGGCGGCGACTGGCGACGCTGGCGGAGGCACGACGGCTGGGGATGCTGGCAGAGGCGATGCGATGCGGGGACGCTGGCGTAGGCAGGCGACGCTGGCGGAGACAAGCGACGCTGGTAGAGACGCGACCGCTGGCGATGCTGGCGATGCTGGCGATGCTGGCGGAGGCACAGCAGCTTGCGACGCTGGCGGAGGCGATGCGATGCAGCGACGCTGGTGGCGACAGGCGACGCTAGCGGTGGCAGGCGCGATTGCTGGCGGAGGCACGATCGCTGGCGAAGGCGCGGCAGCTTGCGACCTTGGTGGAGGCGATGCGATGCAGCGACGTTGGCGGCGGCTGGCGACGCTGGCGGCTGCAGGCAACGCTGGTGGCGGCAGGCAACACTGCCGAAGGTGCGGCGACTGGCGACGCTGGCAGAGGCGAGGCGACGTTGGCAAAGCGGTTAGCGGGGCAATGCGAAGAGAAGGAGGAGCGACGCGAGAAATCGCGTGATTAAATTAGGTTTACTGATTATAAAAGTCAGTGACGCTGGTTTTTTTTATTTTTTTTAAAAATCAAATTGGGGTGAACCGGATTGTCCGGTTCACCCGATTCCCAGCCGGTTCCAACCGGTTCAAAGTCGAGTTTTAAGAGAGTGGTTTTCAGCACTAATCAGGACCGAAAATCCGGCTAGTTCCCGGTTCAACCGGTCCGACCGGCCGGTCCTGTTCGGTTTTCTTAACAATGGGATTTACATAGATCACCAAAGTTTGAGGTATTTCTTCACTCAGAAGGTCCTGAATATGAGGCAGCGAAGGTGGCAGGAGTTAGTTAAAGATTATGACTATGAGATTCTCTACCACCCTGATAAAGCAAATAGGGTGGCTGACGCGTTAAGTAGAAAGACTTGCGCGACTTTGATGTCCCTGTCATCACTGTAACCACCACTACAGAAAGAGATAGTAGATTATGGAGTGGAGATCATAGATGGGCAACTCTCAGTATTAACACTAGAGTCAACTCTGCTTGATGATATACAGAAAAAGCAAGAGCAAGATTCTGATATTCAAAGGATCAAGCAAGAGATGCAAGAAGGAGAATGTAAAGAGTTTAGAGTATCTGACAGTGGGATACTCTATTATGGAGACCGTTTATGTGTCCCTAGCAGTGAGGAGCAAAGAAAGAAAATTCTTGAGGAAGCCCATAGAACTCCCTACTCTATGCATCCTGGTTCTACCAAAATGTACCAGGATTTGAAAAGAAGATTTTGGTGGTCTGGAATGAAAAGAGATGTAGCTAAGTATGTCAATACCTGCTTGACGTGCCAAAGAGTGAAAGAAGAACACCAAAGGCCAGGAGGAGTCCTACAACCCATACAGATTCCGGATTGGAAATGGGAAGACATAGCCATGGACTTCATTGTTGGTCTACCCAAGACAACAAATGGCTATGATGCTATCTGGGTAATTGTAGATAGATTGACCAAGTCTGCCTATTTCTTGGCAATCAAAGTGTCCTACTCTATAGAAAGACTAGCCCAGTTATATGTTCAGGAAGTGATCCGACTGCATGGAGTTTCGAAGACCATTATCTCCGATAGAGATGGTCGTTTCACTTCGCATTTTTGGGAATGTGTACAGACAGCACTTGGCACCAAATTGAAGTTTAGCACAGCTTTCCATCCTCAGACTGATGGGCAGACAGAAAGAGTAAATCAAGTTTTAGAAGATATGCTCAGAGCTTGTGCATTAGATTTCAAGGACAGTTGGTGCAAGTACTTATCTTTAGCTGAGTTTGCCTACAACAACAGTTACCAAGCTACTATTGGTTTGACGCCTTATGAAGCTCTTTATGGTAGGAGGTGCAGATCTCCTATATGTTAGTATGAAGGTAGTGAGAAGAAAGAAATGAGGTTTCAGACTGATCTTATTGAGGATACCACAGAAGCTATAAAGAGCATCCGCCAAAGAATAGAAACTGCTCAGAGTATGCAGAAGAGTTATACTGATGTGCGGCGTAGACCACTAGAGTTTGAAGTTGGGTATATAATTTTCCTCAAAGTAGTCCCCATGAAAGGAGTAATGAGATTTGGAAAGAAAGGCAAGCTAAGTCCTCGTTACATAGGACCTTACCTAGTAACGAAAAGAGTTGGCAAGGTAGCTTATGAGTTAGAGCTACCTCCAGAGATTTTAACTATTCACAATGTGTTCCATATCTCAATGCTAAAGAAACATGTTCCCGATGCCAACCAAGTGACTGAGCCACAGACGGTACAAGTTCAAGAAGATCTCAGTTATGAAAGTCGACCTATTCAGATAATAGATCGAGCAGTCAAGAAACTAAGGAGCAAAGAGGTACCCTTAGTGAAGGTTATGTGGGTAAACCAGAAGCATGAAGAGGCAACTTGGGAAACAGAAGATAGCATGACGCAAAAATATCCGGAGTTATTCTAAGTTCGAGGACGAACTTTCCATAAGGTAGGGAGGATTGTAATGCCTAAATTTTTCAGAATTTTTCCAAAATAAACAAAAAGGAAACTAAAATTTCTTTTAAAGGGGGGGACTAAGGACTCGAACCTGCAACCTGGGTTGGTTTTGAGTTTCCAATCAGTTTAGTAAATCATCTCATTGGAATACGAAATCGATATTAGATAAGTAATAGTAAGCGTCCTTTATGAGTGATGCTTCAACTTCCACTTAGTATATAAGGAAATAGAAAGAGGGGAAAACCAAAGGCTTTTCCTTCTTCCCCTATAAAAAACAAGAGAAGGAACCCTAGGGTTTCTTCTCTTCTTGCGCCCAAGAGCCGGATCGCACGAGGGAAGTGAACGGGGAGCACCACGCTAGTTTCTACGTCGGTGTAGTAAGTTTAGAAGCGTAAGGAGGTAAGTAGATCACTCACCTACAGTAAAAGTAGTTCTCGTTTGATTTTAGAACATGATTTTTAGTCTCTTGGTGGTTGTGATCTTAGTATAGCAAGACCAAGGTCTTGATCTACCCTAAAATAAGTTTTGGGGAGATAGGGCACGCAAGGTGCTCGATAAAAGTTCTGAGTAAGATCGAGGTCTTACTAAGCCCTAGAACGAGTTCTGGGACTAAGAAATGAGATAAGAAACAAGACGAAGGTCTTGATGTGTTTTCAAAATAAGTTTTGGGAACATTACTTTTAAGTGCAAAGGATATGCTAAGTTATGCATTTTAAGAACAAGCATGAGTACAAGTTTAAGTATATTACTTTGTAAGACCGAGGTCTTCATTTGGCATGTATCGGGCCGAGGCCCATAAGATCTGGGCGAGCCTAGTAGATGCTCTATTAGGGTTCGGTGGCTAGCTACCCCGAAACCTAATAGGGATGTGCGCATTGGTACTATGTCGGGCCCAATGAAAGGATGTTTATTATTTTGAAGTATATGAAGTATAAGATAAGTTTCAAGGTTTCCATAACAAGTTTTCATTTCATTTCAAGTTAAGCATTTTCAATTCAAGCAAAGTTTTCTAATGCAAGCAATTGCTACAAATGTATTCATTAGCATTTTTCATGTTAAAGAATAACATTGTCAGTTACATATGTTTCAAAGTGAGCATGCACATGTTTTATATCGAATGCATGTTTTGTGAGTTAGGTATCTACTTACTAAGCAATTTGCATATAGTTGCATCCTTTTATTGCAGATAAAGGTAAAAAAAAGATACAAGGCAAGGAGGCTCAAGGATGGATGATTCATGTCAGTGGCGGCGTAACCGTGGAGTGAGGTCCTCTGGGATGAGTTTTGTTTAGTGTTTTAAACTCTAAACAATAGAACTTTATGAGTATTTGTGAATTTAAGTTAGTAGTTTCCTTCCGCAAAGACTTTAAGTTTGAGTAGTTAATTTATAGTTTGAAATGCATGCAAATGGAGTATGATTGTGTTCAATTATGTGGATTATATGTTTATGAGTTTGTTATATTGTTGTGTAGTCGAAATAGAATGCATTGGTGCACTTGATCAGTGTTTCTGAACCTGGAAATTGCAGTTCCAGGCGTATCAGTCGACTGATGCAGGTATTAGTCGACTGCCCGAGGGAACAGAAAGATTAGTCGATTGATAACTTATTAGTCGACTGGTGCCAACTTTATAGAAAAAGACTTGTAGGGTTGATGGATAGTGCTTGGGTCTTGTAAGAAGAGGTCTAGGGTTCAAATCCTTCTAAAGCCAACAAAGATTAAATTTGTTTATTTTTCTTTAATTCAATTGGTTTTGACCCAGCAATAAGTTAATGTGACGACCCTATAAGGTCAAAGTTAGTACGAGATGGTCGTTACATTGGAGGGGTACTAGGATCCTTAACCTCACGTCTGATTCAAGCTATTGTATTGTAAAAAGTGGTTTAGGCTTTGATTTCAGGCCCACTCTATAAGGGCCTGAAATCTTTAATTCAATTTGTTTATTTTCTTTAATTCAATTGGTTTTGATCCAACAATAAGTTAATGTGACGGCCCTATAAGGTCAAAGTTAGTAAGAGATGGTCGTTACATTGGAGGGGTACTGGGATCCTTAACTTCACGTCTGATTCAAGCTGTTGTATTGTAAAAAGTGGTTCAGGCTTTGATTTCAGGCCCACTCTATAAGGGCCTGAAATCTTTCAGGCCCAACGTGGTCTCAAATTTTTTTCTATTTTAAAATTTTTTTATAATATTTAATCATGAGTTATTAAATTAATTATTTATAGGGTAATCTTTTATATAATTCTACAAGTTATGACAAAATCCTCTCATTTTATTGAAATACTCAGGTATGATCAAAACATGCTTACATTTGTTTAAACTTGAAACAAGAAGGTTCCATCTGGATACTACCTAAATACACAATACATAGTAAAATTGGGTTCCTTGCAGACTATCAACTCATATTTTCAGAATTTATTGCAATAGGACTTTTGTAGGTCCATCAGTGGGTTTCGGTGGAAACCCACTGATGGACCTAGGATATTTGGATTTCTCAATACTCGCTAGTTAGAGTTTAGCTAGGAGATGGTATTTGTGGTGCCCAAACTTAGTCCTAATGAATATCAGTTATGTTCTCAAACCGTATCAGTTGACACAGAACGATGCAACAACAATACAGAATCATAGCTTGTTTTAGTAAATCATCCTTATCTCTTTAATTTTGCTCATCAATATATTTTATTATCTATCTTAATTATTTTTTTATATTTATAAATTTTATTTATATTTGAATTATATTCATTTATTATATTTTTACACTATAAATTATATGTATTTATTAATATTATATATTTCTTTCTTTCTTTATAATTCCTTATAAATAAAATTTATAAATGTAAAAAATAATTAAGATAGATAATAAAATATTCTGATGAGCAAAATTAAAGATATAAGAATGATTTACTAAAATAAGCTATGATTCTGCATTGTTGTTGCATCGTTCTGTGTCAACTGATACGGTATGAGAACATAATTGATATTCATTAGGACTAATTTTGGACACCACAAATACCATCTCCTAGCTCAACTCTATCTAGTAATATCGAGTATTGAGAAATCCAAATATTCTACGTCCATCAGTGGGTTTCCACCAAAACCCACTGATGGACCTACAAAAGTCCTATTATAGGAAATTCTGAAAATATGAGTTGATGGTCTGCAAGGAATCTAATTTTGCTATGCATTGTGTATTTAGGTAGTATCTGTTGGGACCGGGTGCATGCTGAAATGGATGCGGGTTCGTAATTTTAAAATTAATTATGTGCAGCGGAAGGTTTAGCATAAATAATTTCTCAAATTATTTAACCACACATCTAACCATGCAATTTTATCTTGTGTAGACATGATCATATATTTAAAATTTTACAGAAACATAAACTAATTTACGTATTACCTCGCGTAACTCGAAGGAAGGGACGAGATCCAACCATAAGCGCCCCTTGGAAGCTCCGCCTCTATTCGCGTCCACGCCGAGTATCTTCGGGATGACTTCGCAAAGCCACGAGTTTCGTGTTCTAGAGAACTACTAGATTCTCCGAGAACGCGACAAGAAAAACCAAGAGAGAAGTCGGAAGACTAACCACTAAAGGATGACGGGAATCAAAATTCCGACGAAGCAAAAGAAGAGGCTTACGGCAAAAAGATCCTTGCGGCAAACTCTAATTCCGGCAGCACCTTCTTCCGGCCAAGAGATGGCCGGAGCTTCCTTCTCCGGTAGCAGGTGGTGGTCGACAGGGAAAGGGCAGGGGCGGCCGGCTGGTGCTCCTTCTTGGGGCTGGTTGGCGCACGGCAAGAAGAGGAGAAGAGGAGGAGAGAAAGAGAGGGAGAGAGCCTATGCCTTTTTCTCTTCGATTATTTTTCAAGCCTTGCCTTGGGTCCTTTATATAGTAGCCTCTCAACCATCAAGCCTCTCAAATATGGAATAACTTATTCCATCATGCCACGTTTGATTTTATATCATGGTTAAAATCATATTTTAATTCATGATAAAAATCAATCAAGTCTCTTCTCTCCTATGGAATAAATTTTCTTATCATGGTAAATCAATCCATGATTGATTTTATAAAATAAACCAATCCATGGTTCATTTAATTTCCATGAAGAAATAAACCAACCCTTGGTTTATTATAAAACAAACCACACTTGGTTTATTTTATAAATTGATCCGAAAACTTGGTTCTCTCCCTTTGTTGTGGTCGGCCAATCAAAGAGGATGGAGGCCCTCTTTGGCCGACCCATCCAAGCCATGCCCCAATGAATTAAACTTATTTAATTCATCTATTAAGTCTTCAAAAGACTTAGCCATTTTACGCTTCCGATGCGTCTCTGAAAAATTCAGATTCGACTTATCGTTTGGCTCAACCAAACCTAATCTCTCTTGATTGGAAAATCTAATTTTCAACTCATTTTAAATCCCTCGGATTACTCGTAGTGCGTGTGACTAAATAGGCTTTCGATTTATGTTGGTCGTCTATAATTAATCAATTATAGAACGATCATGAGTGGCGCCTAGTAGTACATCATGATCCCCAATTAATCGAAAGATCAACGGTTGACCTCAGAAACAATTCTGAAACCCTTCAGCAGCTATAATGAATCGTGCCACATTCCATTCACCATCTTATACCCACTTGATTCAGGACATGGTCTATGTGTGTCAGTCTCCACTAGGCTGACTATGTCACACCTAGCCCAAGTAACGTTTTCTCGCCCTACGGATTCTAATTACTCTCATGTATTTAAGAGATTCATACTCTGAACATGTCATACTCTGGCCAGAGGCTTCGAGTAACAATCCGACGATAGGCCTCGGGTATACATCTCCTCGCAAGGAGTGGTGAATCCTTTGTAGGTTGTTCAAACATCTTCGGGCACTTCGGCTTATACCCAATCATCCTGGGTCCACACCTCCTTGAAGATGCTTGCTTAAGATGTCAAAGTATAAGTCTCCATGACCAAGATGACTTGAACACCACAAGTCAAAGGAACATCGCACTTAACCTGCAGTAAGAACTTCACTGACATATCTATATGTAGACTACCATATGAAGTTTTACAACCAGTCACTCCAATGAACTAGTTCCCTTAACTAGCATTCATGTTTATCTCCGGACATCTCAATGTCACCAACTAGTGAGAATCAGCTGATTAGAGAATAACCCATGCAAGTCTCAATAGAATTGATAGTGCCCGTATTTATCAATTCATCGACTAGGGACAATTTCAATACTTCACAATTACACATGTAGAGATAATCACTAGTTGTGAATTCATCACAAATTTTCTCATGCTGTGAATTGTATTGCGGGCATTCAGTAAATGAGTTTAAGATCTCAATCAAATACACAAGCATGTATACTCAAATAGTGAATATTCATTTATTAAAATAAATGATTACAATCATAAGGCGATTGCCTTAGGACACTTCTCTCATATCACTAACAGTATCCAGATAGAACCTTCTTGTTTCAAGTTTAAACAAATGTAAGCATATTTTGATCATACCGGAGTATTTCAATAAGATGAGAGGATTTTGTCACAACTTGTAGAATTATATAAAAGATTACCCTATAAATAATTAATTTAATAAATCATGATTAAATATTATTAAAAATATTTTTAAAATGGAAAAAAATTTGAGCCTACTTTGAGCCTGAAATCATGTGCTATAATAGGTTATATGCCTCATCGAATCAAAGTCCCAAATAAACTAGTATTCGAATTAGTTTGATATTACCAGTTAGCATGAAAGATCTTATTTACCTTTGCTTGACCAAACATATGATTTTTTTAAAAAAATTAAAAGATATAACTGCATAGGGCATAGGCGCAATTAACCATCGAACAAATTGGAACACAGATCTTACGCTTTTGTAGCCGACTCGCACAATATATTATTTTAAATTGGAAAGTCAGAAAAAGTGGTTCAGATGTCTCAAAATTCTAACTGAGAAAGAGATTTGTTGGCGGGAGGGGTATAAGAGGAAGAACACAAATTTTGATGCTCCCTTTGGTAAAAACCAAACCACAGTACGCTTTTTGGTAATTACGAATTCTCACAAGCACCGTTTGATAAAAAGCCAAAAAAATTGCAATTGTCTATTTGTAATTGGGATTAAGATGTATACATTTTACATATAACTATAAAACCATCACAGGCGATGGTATTGATAAGCCCAAACTATGTGTCACGAATGTGGGTCTCAAATTTAAATGTGAATGAATAACTGGAAACCCTTTTACAATCAAAAGTATGAAAATATAATATAGGGGCCACAGGTCGTATTTTTCTCGGGGCTAGTTGTCGTGTTTGATTCGAACTTGGTTTATGTGTCGTTTGATTTTTGGGTTTCAAATAAGTAATTGGGTTTTGGGTTATAATCGAAAATGAAATTGCAATGGAGAAGTAAGAATCTTAAGCTAATGAACTAAACAAGAAGTTGACACTAAAGAACAACTCGACTAATGGTAAACCAAATCAAACAAGGGACTTAACCGAATTGGAAAACTAAATCTAAATTCAAATTGCAAACAAACACTAATCTGAAATATAGAGGCAGTTAAGGCAAATTTCGGAAATGATCAAGCTAAGACAAATCAATGCAAAAGAAATTCGAAATTTTCACAAGCAACAAATATCAATTTAGCATGCAATGTTTTTGGAAACCAATCACAGCCCACAAAATTCAGAATTAGGTGAATTCAAATTTATTGATTTCAAACACAATCTTATCCCATCAAAAACAAGTTAACTTTGGATGCAAAAGGGTGCAAATCAATTGGCACGCAAGGTAAATCCTTTGTGCCAAAAACTAGCTCCAAATTAAGAAATAAGTGAATTTTCAGCTCAATTGTTTAAACTGAGTGATTCAATTGGAAAACAGTGGAATTAAGAAAGAACTAAGCAAGATTAAAGTAAGGAATCGAAACTGAAAGCAGAGCTAGAGAAACACAAATTCAGAAATCAAATGGATGCAATTTCAGATGCAGAACTACAAAGATTAGCAACAGATTTTCTTTTTTTGCAATAGATTAAAAACTGAGCTAGCTAATGCAAACTGATTACAAGTAAATAATCTAGGCACAAGGAAACTTATCTAATAATTACTTAACAGAATCTAGTGACAATGGATTGAAAATTCAGATACGCAGCAAACAAACTTGGCACGCAACAATACCATTTGGCACTCAGGAATTTAACAGAAATTAAACTGAAATTTGAAGCTAATTGTCCACTAAACAAACTTCAAAACTACTTAACTTAAAGATCAACAACCTAATTAAGCTCAACTATTCAGAAAACTAAATCTAAGCAGCTGATCTAATTGCAGAAAAACAGAACAGATTCGGCAGATATTAAAATTACAACTAAACAATGAAAATTTATGATCTAAACTACTCCTCGACCCTTCTTGAGCTCAGAATCTTCTTGGTTGTCAATCAAGAGCTGGCTTCGAACCCCTAGGCTCAGCAAATCGGTGGAAAAACAACTTCAATCCATAAAATTTTCTCAAACTGCTTCAACTGGGAAATTCCAATCCGAGCCCCTTTAATCTCAACTTGCCGAGCTGCGATGAAGATTTGGAGACGACCTGACCTCACTTGAGAACCCCTACAAGTGGCTCAGGTGATCTGAATTTGCGTGTAGCTGAGATTCAAGCTCCCGGACCACAGAGAATGCGAAACCCTCAACAAGCTCTGTCCGGATGAAGTTTGAGTCAAATTTCGGATCGAGATTGCCTCCCAAGGATTCAGATGATGAATCTCAGTAGGAATCGAGGTGGTCGCGCCTTGGATTGAAGAAGAAATGAAGAACAATGGAAGAACTCAAAGAACTTGCGAAGACGGCGAAGACGCGACAAAGGTTGGCTGCGGCATATTTTTGATTAAATACTTAAGCACAGACGGTCCAGATTGATCCACTTCAATCCAACGGCTGATCTTGCTCTGATTGGAGCCAAACTTTCATGATGATGATCTGGGGTCAGGATCTGCCTTGTGGTAGCTTGGATCCTCCAGATTTGCAACGGATGGTCCAGATCAAGCTAATCTTTGAATGGATGATCTAGAGCCCTCCAAGCTTGATCCAACGGTTGATTTAGCTCTGATTTAGATGAAATCTTCAGATCTTGATCAGGGTGCTTGATCAACCCTTGCCCTAGCTCGGATTGCTTCGGATCATCCCGAATGGCTCAGATCTAGCCGCTCTTGAATCGGATGGCCCAGATTAAATCATAATCTTGATAATTCGATCCGGGTCACTTTCGACTCAAGTTCGACCTAATATGCCCTAGATCCTTGAACCTTTGATGCCTACAAAAATAGATCAAGAATTTAGTGGCCAAATAATCCAATTTAATGCAAATTTGCAATTAAGTCCAAAATAAGAGTAAGTTCTAAAACCTAGGGCAATTTCATAATTTTAGCAATAAAAACATAGGTCAAACATTGATTTAAACAGCTCATATAATCAATAAAATAGTATTTATCAACTCCCCCACACTTGAGCTTGAGCGTCTCGCGAAAACAATAAATATGTATCCCCTAGATTTACTTAAGCATAATTAGAAACAAATGAAAAGAAATTACCTAAGGTTGTCAATTCTCATAAATCTAAGCCCTATGGATTAGTATCTTGTCCTTAAATCAACAACTTAGCCCTTTTCATCCATCATGAGTCATTGAGATGAATCTGACTCATAGCCTTTCAAGGAAAATTTTGGTGGCTCTCTCCTTAAGTTCTAACTTGATGATGGAAGTGGAGCTCACTCAAACACATATGATTCTTGCACTACCATAGGCTTGCTTATTATCTATCTCCACCATTAATCATGAATAGGATCAACATCTATAAAAACAATTGAAAAACATAGAAATGATAAGAAATGGAATAAGAGCCAAGAAAAATGGAAAAATAGATAAAGTGGAAGACTTGAGTGCTTGGGGATATTTTTGATGCTCTTTGCTCTCCATGCAGTCCCCTACTGATCTCAAAAGTGTTGTGAAGTCAAACTTGAATAGATTCCTTTTATTTGGATGAAAAATCCTTTCTTGATTTCCTTGTGCCAAGTTTCGTCTATTCGTGCCAACTTTGCTTTCCTTTTCTCATTCTTCTTTCTCTTCTTTCTTTTCGGCTCAGATTTGTATCAAAGAACATGAGATATCAAGTGAAATAGATACTCAATATAAAATTATCACTCAACAACCCTTGTAGCTCACTCTTGATACATTTCCTTCACAAGTTGGCACACTTTCTTCATTTGTTCTCTCTTTTTTTTTTCTTCTTTATTATTTTTTTCTCCTTCTTTTTCTTTTCTGCTCTCAGATTCCAGCTCATGGGATCACTTCAGAATCATGAACCTGTTTCCTTCAAGCAATTGCATCAAGTAGTACTTGCATCAAGTGTTCCACTCGGAATTAGTTCTGCTCACACATCGAATTCAGCCAAGCCTCTGCCTTTCCTTTCCTATTCTTTTCAGCAGCTTCTAATATCCATTGGCTCTTCTTATATCCGAAATTGAATGTGCACCTTCAACTTCAGATACAATTTACACTTAATATTTTGATTCATCAGATGTAGTACTCGGCAGCTACAATTGGACTGCAGTTCAAATTTGGGCAGTTTTCAGCTTTTGATCAGTCATCACTCAGCTTCATCAGATCGTACAGCTACACTTCTTGCATTTCTAAATCCAGCTCATCTTGATACCAGCTGCACAAAAAGGTATTGCTGATTTCATCTTTTGTTTGCTCTCAGCTTGTGTTCAGCCTTGCTCAGTTCTCAACCGAATTCACTTGGCAATGAATTTCTGCATTTGGTTCAAGTTAATACAGTTGTCAATACTCTTTCAGCCTCCATTTTAAAACCGTGGCTTCAATTTGATGGTTGCGTGCCACTTAGATCTTGGCACACAATTTCTTTCCTTGTTTTTCAGCTTCAATTGCAGTTCAGTTTCAGCTTCTTCATCTCAGATTTTTCTCAGCTTCAGTTCAGAATTCAATTCAGCTTCAAACTCAACTGAATTCTCAGCTCTTTCTCCTTTACTTAACTGCATTTGCGTGCCATTTTCAGACTTTGGCACAGAATTTCCTTCATTTAAATGGTTACGTGCCACTTGGTTCCTTGAAGATATATTTTTTTCTTTTTAGAAGATTCACATAAGCTCTTCAACAGATTCTCTTCCAGATTTTGCAGTTTCCCTTGCTTCAGTTTGTCTAATTTCAGTAGCTCTAATTTCAACACTCGGCAGCAACTTCTTCCTTGCAGTTCAGCCCAAAAATTTCCAGCTCAGATTGTGTTCAGCTCCCATTCAAATTATACAGCTATATTTCCAAATCTGCTTCCTCCCAATCAGCTTCAAAGACATTCATTTCTGAAATTACACTCAATTTATAGCTGCTGTTCAAATTGCATTCCATTTTCAAACCTTGGCATCCATTTGGCTTTCACTTGATGGTTGCATGCCACTTAATACTTGGCACACAATTTCTTCTTCATCAACCAACTTGAGCTTGGCCATGTAAGCTTGGATCTTCAAATTTTATTCAGTAGAATCTAGGTGCCCCCATTTGCTTCCATCCTCTTGCTCATTTCCGAAATTCAAATTCAATTCACTTGGCACATGCATTTTTTTCTTTTTTTTTCTTTCGAGTTGAAATGCATCCTTGATAAAAATTGCTTCCTAGTCACCAATCACTCCCCCACACTTAAATCTTTGTCCGTCTCTGGCAAAATAGCATCATAAAAACATCCCAAGCAAACAAATCCATAGAAAAATTGGGGTTAAGATTAGGAATAAGGAAAGACAACTAGAATAGAATAGACAAATTGATGTGGAAAGGTAAATAAAATGATTAGTCCCTATAGATGTGATCCAACCATTGAAATATGATTTTGAAAGAACCTAAGCAAGTTCTAGAATACAATAACATATGTGTATCACAAAATAAGGCTAATCTCACTAGGTAAAAATAATCCATCTCAAATCCTCAATTAAGAATCTAAAGCAAAATCGTACTCAAGTATCCAAGATTTCATCCATGAACTCAAACCCTAAGTTTTGACAACCAAATTTAATTTATTTTCCAAGAGAGTCTAAAATGCTATGAGATAACCTAAGGGATACATTTATTCCTAGAAACATGAAAATGTACTAAGAGAAAAGACATGGTATTTACAATGAAGAATTTTATTTGAACTTTAAAGTACCTACTTGAGAAAACTAATTGCGCACGGAAACTAGAATTTATTCTTGCAACAAGTAAGGAAATGGTATATACAAAGAAAAATGAGTGCAAAATTTAGTGAACTCCCCTTTTAAGTTGGGTATGTGGCATCCATATAGTCCACTCCATCCACCTCTAGCTCCTTGACCTCTTCAAGGAATTTCTTGAGCCGGTGGCCATTTACTTTGTACACTTGACTCGTGGCCTCCTCTTGAATCTCTACCACTCCATAGGGAAAAACATTAGTCACAAAAAATAGACCCTCCCATCTTGACCTCAACTTCCCTTTGATCAATTTGAGTCTTGACTTGTATAATAGCACTTTGTCACCAATTTGAAATTCTTTGTTCACAATGTACTTGTCATGAAAGTTCTTAGTCTTCTCCTTGTAGATCCTTGAATTCTCAAATGCTTCCAACCGGACTTCTTCAAGTTCTTGAAGTTGCAACTTCCTTTCTTCTCCCACCTTAGTAGCATCAAAATTGCAAGCTTTTACCGCCCAATACGCCTTATGCTCAACCTCCACAAGTAAGTGGCATGATTTCCCATACACAAGTCTATAAGGTGACATTCCAATGGGTGTCTTGTAAGCGGTGCGATATGCCCATAGTGCATCTTCAAGCCTCTTGCTCCAATCCTTCCAAAATTGATTTGACTTCTCTATTCGACACCTCGGCTTGTCCGTTTGTTTGGGGGGGGATAAGCAGTAGAAACCTTATGTACAACCCCGTACTTATTAAGAAGAGTCTTCATGTGCTTATTGCAAAAATGGGATCCTTGGTCACTTATGATTGCTCTTGGAATTCCAAACCTACAAAAAATGTGTGACCTGACAAAACTAACAACAACAGATGAATCATCAGTCCTGGTGGGAATGGCCTCCACTCATTTTGAAACATAATCAACAGCTAAAAGAATATACAAGAATCCAAAAGAAGCAGGAAATGGTCCCATAAAATCTATACCCCACACATCAAATATCTCATAAAATAAAATAGTTTGTTGAGGCATTTCATTTCTAGCACTTATGTTTCCTGTTCTTTGACATCTATTACAACATTTACAAAACCTATATGAATCTCTAAACAGGGTGGGCCAATACAATTCACATTCTAAAATTTTTCTAGCAGTTCTTTGTGGTCCAAAATGCCCACCACATGCTGAAGAATGGCAAAAGGTGAGTACAGAATGAAACTCATGATCTGGTACACATCTCCTAATGATTTGATCACTACAAAATTTCCACAAGTAAGGATCATCCCACACATAATATTTTGCATCACTTTTAAACTTATCCTTTTGAGCTTTCGAAAGGTGTGTAGGAAAAACATGAGCTACAAGAAAATTCACTAAGTCTGCATACCAAGGTGACTCACCATGCAGCTGTAAAAGCTGCTCATCTCTGAAATCATCATCTATGGCCGTGGGATCTCCATCTCCCTCCAATCTGCTCAAGTGGTCTGCTACTAAATTTTCCTTGCCACTTCTGTCCCGTATCTCCAAGTCAAACTCCTGTAGTAGTAGCATCCATCTAATAAGCCTTGGCTTCGCATCTGGCTTCTTCAGGAGGTACTTCAGTGCTGCATGATCAGAAAACACAACAACATGAGAACACAATAAATATGATCTGAATCTATCTAAAGCAAAAACAATGGAAAGAATCTCCTTTTCTGTGGTGGTGTAGTTGGCTTGGGCTGAATCCAAGGTCTTTAATGCATAAGAAATAACATATGGTGCCCCATCTACTCTCTGTGCAAGTGCAGCCCCTACTGCATGGTTCGAAGCATCACACATCAACTCAAAAGGTAAGCTCCAGTCTGGTGATCTGATGATAGGTGCAGTAATAAGAGCTTCCTTCAACCTCTGAAAAGCTTCCTTGCATTTTGCATCAAAATAAAAATCCACATCCTTCTGCAACAATCGAGACAATGGGAGAGCAACTCTACTGAAGTCTCTAATAAATCTCCTGTAGAAACCTGCATGTCCAAGAAAAGATCGAACATCCCGTACGCATACGGGGTGAGATAAAGAAGATATAGCACTTATTTTTGCAGGATCTACCTCTATACCTCTCCTAGAGACTATGTGACCCAAAATAATACCATGCTCAACCATAAAATGACACTTTTCAAAATTAAGAACCAGATCAGTCTCGATGCATCTATGCAAAACCCTAGATAAATTTTCTAAGCATGAATCAAAGGATGTACCAAAAACAGAAAAATCATCCATGAATACTTCCATGCAGTGTTCTAACAACTCACCAAAAATACTTACCATACACCACTGGAAGGTCCCTGGAGCGTTGCAAAGTCCGAATGGCATCCGTCTGTAAGCAAATGTGCCGAAAGGACAAGTGAAGGTAGTCTTCTCTTAATCTTCCGGATCTATGCAAATCTGAAAATAACCTGTGTATCCATCCAAAAAACAATAGTGTGACTTCCCCGCCAATCTCTCCAACATCTGATCAATAAAGGGCAAGGGATAGTGATCCTTCCTCGTGGCTTGGTTCAGCTTCCTATAATCCACACAAACCCTCCATGCATTCTTCACTCTTGTGGGCACCAACTCGTTGTCTTCATTTGCCACCACTGTAACTCCTGATTTCTTAGGGACCACATGAATAGGACTCACCCATCTGCTGTCAAAAATAGGGTAAATGATGCCTGCCTGTAGAAGTCTAGTCACCTCTTTCTTTACTACATCAAGAATCAAAGGATTGAGTCTTCTTTGTGGTTGTCTCACGGGCTTCATATTTTCTTCTAAGTGTATCCGATGCATGCAGATAGCAGGACTAATCCCAGAAATATCAGCAAGTGTCCACCCTATAGCTTTTCTGTGCTGCCTCAGAACTTGTAATAATTTTTCCTCTTGCTCTGGCTCTAAATTCTAGGCAATGATGACAGGTAGTTGCTGATCTTCTCCCAAATAAGCATACATCAAGTGTGCTGGCAAAGGCTTCAACTCAGGCTCTGACTGCTCAGTAGATATGGGTGATCTCTGGGGCTCAGTGCAATCCCCTACACTCACATACCTACCCTCTGACTCTCCTGACACATCCACCATCAAGAGTGATCCCTGGGGCTCAGTGCAATCCCCTACACTCATGAAATCTCCCTCAACTGTAAGAGGTCCAGAAACGGATCCAAACTCAGCTCCTCCTGCAGACATAACATCTCCTGCATCTATAGAGCTCAGGTCACACTCATGAACATCAGAGAAAATCCTATCAGCAAGGGCATCTACACCAACCAGCTCCTCAGCAACATCAATACGCAAAACAGAGTGATCCTCCCTCGGGTGCTTCATAGCGTCAAGAAGACTGAACTGGACTACTGTATCTCCTATCTCCATGGAAAGTGTCCCTGCATGTACATCAATCTTCGTTCTGGCGGTCTTCAAAAATGGTCTCCCCAGGATGAGTGGAGATCTATGTGCCAGGAAATCTCCCTCCATGTCCAATATGTAAAAATCAGCTGGGAAGATCAACTCT
The DNA here is from genome assembly GCA_024364735.1 of Boesenbergia rotunda. NCBI lineage: Eukaryota > Viridiplantae > Streptophyta > Magnoliopsida > Zingiberales > Zingiberaceae > Boesenbergia > Boesenbergia rotunda. Next base: position 22,449 of record JAGFNQ010008967.1, on the reverse strand, counting down.
TTCACCTTAACAAGCACATCCTCAATCATACCGGCTGGGTGAGTCTGGCTTCTGTCAGCTAGCTGAATCACTATTCCTGTAGGCTGTAAAGGGCCTATGCCCAACATCTGAAAAACTGACCTAGGCATCACATTGATGGAAGCACCCAAATCTAACATGGCATCCTGAAATAAATTGCTTCCAATCTCACAAGGTACAGTAAAAATTCCTGGGTCTTCACATTTCTGAGGAATTTGCTGAAACAGTGCTGAAACATTTTTGCCCATGTTAACTAACTCATTCCCCTTCAACCTCTTCTTGTGAATGCACAAGTCTTTGAGAAACTTAGCATATTTTGGAATTTGCTTAATCATGGTAAGCAATGGCACATTCACCTGCACTTTGCTAAAAAGATTCACAAGATCTTGAAATTCTTTGGCCTTCTCTTCCTCCACTTCCTTCCTTGCTTGAACTTTACGTTGGGGAAAAGGCAAAGGAATTCTTGACTCTTGTTCTTGATGTTTGGAGACTTGTGAGGCTGAATTTTCATCTTGTAAAGAGGCTGGATTGTTTGCTGGAATTTTCTCTGAATTGTGGGTTTCTTCTACTTCTTCATCCACAATGATGGGATCAACTTGGGTGGGAATTTGGCTTGAACTTGGGCCACTGTAGGCTGCTGGAAATTGCTGAAAAGGGCTGAATTGAGCTGGAATTGAAGCTGCTGGAATTTTCTGTTCCAAATCTGAATATTTTGGTTCTTGAGCTAAAACTTCCTTCCCACTTCTAAGAGTTATTGCGCTCATATTTCCTTTAGGATTTGGAGTTGTTTGTGAGGGTAATTGGCTTGACCCTTGAGCTTGCATTTGGTTCATCCCACTTGCTAGTTGTCCAATTGTTCTCTCAATGTTTTGCAAAGTTGTATCCGTCCTTTGTTGGTGTTGTTGTTGTTGTAGCATGTGTTGCATTAGCTCCTCCATCTTTTGTTGTTGTTGCGAATTGGAACCACTAGAACTCCCATAGCTTGCATATGACTTGTGTGGGGCTGAAAAGGTGGAGGAGGGCTGCTGAAAATTTTGAAAACCTTGCTGGAAATTCTGCATTTGAGGCTGATTTTGCTGATTTTGACTCTGAAATGGCTGCTGAAAATTTTGAAAACCTTGCTGTGAGTTCTGGAATTGATTCTGGAATGGCTGAAAACTTTGCTGGAAGTTCTGAGAAGGTTGCTGAAATTGCTGATAAGGCTGTTGTGATTGCTGTGTATGCTGTGAACCTTGCTGATTTTGCTGAAATCCTTGCTGGAAACTCTGTGAAAGCGGCTATGGTTGCTGGAAATTGTGATTTTGTGACTGAAAACCATGGTATTGCTGCTGCGAACTCTGAAATGAGGGTTGATTTTGCTGAAATTGATGATTGGAAGGCGGTTGTTGGTAAAAAGAGTTACCATACTTCAAATTTGGATGGTCCCTCCAACCCGGATTGTAGGTAGATGAGTAGGGGTCATTTCTTTGTTGGAATTGAGCTCTAGCCAAGGCCGCAACCGATTCATCTTGTTGGAGATTTGGACAAAGGTCCGAATTATGTTCTTGGCTTGAACAAATGCTACATACCCTTGTAACTTGATTTGGAAATGAAGTTGTTGGAAAATTTGAGGCTTGGTTCACATTGTTCAATGTCATTTGCTTCACTAAAGATGTCAACTCCAACAATGAGCTCTTAATTTCTTTATTTTCATTAGACATCACTTGAGCTTCATTAACCCCTCTTGTAGTGAGTGCTCTACTCCCGAATTGTTGAGAATTCTCCGCCATGTTAGAAATGAGTTCTCTAGCTTGCTCCGGAGTTTTGTTTACAAAGGCTCCTCCTGCCGCCGCATCAATCATGCTCCTATCCATAGGTAATAAACCTTCATAAAAATATTGCACAAGAAGTTGCTCACTAATTTGGTGTTGAGGACAGCTAGAGCATAACTTCTTGAACCTCTCCCAATAATCATAAAGGGACTCTCCAACCACTTGTTGAATGCCACAAATACTTTTTCTGATAATGGCGGCCCTTGATGCTGGAAAAAACTTCTCTAAAAATGCTCTCTTCATTTCAATCCAACTAGCAACATGTCCAGTGGGCAAATAATACAACCAATCCTTAGCAGCCCCAGTCAAGGAAAAAGGAAATGCTCTTAACTTAATGTCTTCTTCAGAAACCCCCTGTGGCTTCATGGTAGAGCATACCACATGGAATTCGTGCAGGTGTCTGTTTGGATCCTCCCCAGATAATCCCTGAAACTTTGACAACAAATTGATGAGTCCAGATCTGAGCTCAAAATTCCCCCTAGCTCTGGATAAGCTATGCTGGAGTACTGAAATGCCGCGTCAAGTGCTGCAAGCTCCTTCATGGTTCTCTGGTGGTCTGCCATGTCAATGCCTAAGTGAGTGAAGATAGTTTGAATAGGAGGGATATCTGTAGTCTCAGAAAGAATGGTCTGGCTCCTCCTGACTCTGAAAGTCCTCTCAATCTCAGGGTCAAAATCTTCTAAATCACCACCTAAAGACCTGGTCATAAAATCAAACAACTCGCAGTAAAAGTGGATAAAAAAATAAAACAGATAAAATCAAATCAAAAGATATAGCAATAAGCACAAAAGTAAGTCAAGAATGATATGAAATAAGTGCACAAGCAAAAAATCAAACATGTCAACTAGTAATTTCTCCGGCAACGACGCCAAAAATTTGATAAGCCCAAACTATGTGTCACGAATGTGGGTCTCAAATTTAAATGTGAATGAATAACTGGAAACCCTTTTACAATCAAAAGTATGAAAATGTAATATAGGGGCCACAGGTCGTATTTTTCTCGGGGCTTGTTGTCGTGTTTGATTCGAACTTGGTTTATGTGTCGTTTGATTTTTGGGTTTCAAATAAGTAATTGAGTTTTGGGTTATAATTGAAAATGAAATTGCAATGGAGAAGTAAGAATCTTAAGCTAATGAACTAAACAAGAAGTTGGCACTAAAGAACAACTCGACTAATGGTAAACCAAATCAAACAAGGGACTTAACCGAATTGGAAAACTAAATCTAAATTCAAATTGCAAACAAACACTAATCTGAAATATAGAGGCAGTTAAGGCAAATTTCGGAAATGATCAAGCTAAGACAAATCAATGCAAAAGAAATTCGAAATTTTCACAAGCAACAAATATCAATTTAGCATGCAATGTTTTTGGAAACCAATCACTGCCCACAAAATTCAGAATTAGGTGAATTCAAACTTATTGATTTCAAACACAATCTTATCCCATCAAAAACAAGTTAACGTTGGATGCAAAAGGGTGCAAATCAATTGGCACGCAAGGTAAATCCTTTGTGCCAAAAACTAGCTCCAAATTAAGAAATAAGTGAATTTTCAGCTCAATTGTTTAAACTGAGTGATTCAATTGGAAAACAGTGGAATTAAGAAAGAACTAAGCAAGATTAAAGTAAGGAATCGAAACTGAAAGCAGAGCTAGAGAAACACAAATTCAGAAATCAAATGGATGCAATTTCAGATGCAGAACTACAAAGATTAGCAACAGATTTTCTTTTTTGCAATAGATTAAAAACTGAGCTAGCTAATGCAAACTGATTACAAGTAAATAATCTAGGCACAAGGAAACTTATCTGACAATTACTTAACAGAATCTAGTGACAATGGATTGAAAATTCAGATACGCAGCAAACAAACTTGGCACGCAACAATACCATTTGGCACTCAGGAATTTAACAGAAATTAAACTGAAATTTGAAGCTAATTGTCCACTAAACAAACTTCAAAACTACTTAACTTAAAGATCAACAACCTAATTAAGCTCAACTATTCAGAAAACTAAATCTAAGCAGCTGATCTAATTGCAGAAAAACAGAACAGATTCGGCAGATATTAAAATTACAACTAAACAATGAAAATTTATGATCTAAACTACTCCTCGACAACTTCTTGAGCTCAGAATCTTCTTGGTTGTCAATCAAGAGCTGGCTTCGAACCCCTAGGCTCAGCAAATCGGTGGAAAAACAACTTCAATCCATAAAATTTTCTCAAACTGCTTCAACTGGGAAATTCCAATCCGAGCCCCTTTAATCTTAACTTGCCGAGCTGCGATGAAGATTTGGAGACGACCTGAGCTCACTTGAGAACCCCTACAAGTGGCTCAGGTGATCTGAATTTGCGTGTAGCTGAGATTCAAGCTCCCGGACCACAGAGAATGCGAAACCCTCAACAAGCTCTGTCCGGATGAAGTTTGAGTCGAATTTCGGATCAAGATTGCCTCCCAAGGATTCAAATGATGAATCTCAGTAGGAATCGAGGTGGCCGCGCCTTGGATTGAAGAAGAAATGAAGAACAATGGAAGAACTCGAAGAACTTGCGAAGACGGCGAAGACGCGACAAAGGTTGGCTGCGGCATATTTTTGATTAAATACTTAAGCACGGACGGTCCAGATTGATCCACTTCAATCCAACGGCTGATCTTGCTCTGATTGGAGCCAAACTTTCATGATGATGATCTGGGGTCAGGATCTACCTTGTGGTAGCTCGGATCCTCCAGATTTGCAACGGATGGTCCAGATCAAGCTAATCTTTGAATGAATGATCTAGAGCCCTCCAAGCTTGATCCAACGGTTGATTTAGCTCTGATTTGGATGAAATCTTCAGATCTTGACCAGGGTGCTTGATCAACCCTTGCCCTAGCTCGGATTGCTTCGGATCATCCCGAATGGCTCAGATCTAGCCGCTCTTGAATCGGACGGCCCAGATTAAATCATAATCTTGATAATTCGATCCGGGTCACTTCCGACTCAAGTTCGACCTAATATGCCCTAGATCCTTGAACCTTTGATGCCTACAAAAATAGATCAAGAATTTAGTGGCCAAATAATCCAATTTAATGCAAATTTGTAATTAAGTCCAAAATAAGAGTAAGTTCTAAAACCTAGGACAATTTCATAATTTTAGCAATAAAAACATAGGTCAAACATGGATTTAAACAGCTCAAATAATCAATAAAATAGTATTTATCAGGTATCCAAACACAAATATATCCAATCAAATATATACATATCCAAATAATCACAAGATAATCAAACAAACACAGATACACAAAAACACAAACTACCAAACTAACTAAAGTATGTAAATACATAATCAAAAACAAACTAAAGTATACTTCCATCAAAATCAAGTATCTATATTTGTCTATCCAATCACATACATCAAAAAATGAATCCATCATCTTAGTTCGATAGTAGAAAACAACAGTAAATTATGTATAGCACGAACTGGATACAATAGCAGGTGATCTTGAAAAAATAAATATATTATAATACATAAATAGAATAAATATATTTTTCAAAGTTCAATATATGATAAATAAAAAATTAAGTTATACTTAACAAACCTCAGTGAAAACTAATGAGCAGGGTCTGAGGAATCTTGAGTCTCTTGTGACTCAAAATCATGCTCCGTCGAAGGAGGTACACGCATTAAAGCTATGATATCTCACATATGGCCCATGAGAACTCTATTTTCATCCCTAAACTTCTGATCTTCCTTTGTTCTCCTTGCATCCTCATCGAGTCTCCTCTGCATCTTGGTTGTCATCCATTGCTACATCCTCTCATCCATAACGACTATTTGAGTGGGTAATCCTGATTTTCTTGTCTTAAAGTTGCCATCTCAAAAGAAGAAGAACTGGCATGACTCCTAGAATGTCTTAAGCGCTCAAAAGAAATTTTGTCCTGAGAGCCTAAGCCGTAGAGGGTGGAGATTTTTGTCCATCTACCGACAACATTATAATATATCTCGTTAAGTGCATCGGTGGATAGAGACTGTATATGAGTCATCACAAAGACCTCCACACTAGTGGGTTGTTGAGCTAGTTGACGTTCCTACATATACAAATATATTAGGTTAATGTTATGCAAGTTTGGTAATAAATAGAAATCTTGCTTTGTTCCAACTTTAAATTAAACTTACTAAATCCATAGCATGCTCGACAATAGATTTGGACCCAGATGTATGACGAACATTTTCGGTGCTTGAGCCACCTAGCTCGGTGTTTCTATTAGCTTAAGCCTTATCAACATTTTTTCCCACCTTTGTTCAACCTAGGTGGTCTTCCATGCATCCCATATCTCGGCAGAAGCATACGTCGATTTCATGCTTTTTTGTTTGATATAATAGAGGAAGTCTTTGTAAAATTTGGCACAATAAATATTCCATGTTACTTTAAATATCTCATCCTGACCCTCCTCACATGTATATCTTTTCTGCAATTATAAGTTGAAAATTTAGCATAGTAATGGATAAATATATTATAAAAATCAAATATATTTAATTTACTTACCATAAATTTAATATAATAAATTATCTTTATCTTGTGATCCATATGCTTCCATGTAGTACTTCTGCATACTCATTCCTTAAATTAGCTAATGATATAAGAGGATACCCGATGGCCACCTAGAATAAAGCTGCATGAAAAAAATAAGAACCTATGAGAATGATATTATAAATAATATATGAAATTTAATTACTAATAATGACAAATACTTATGATTCTTCAATAACTCGTAAAACCCTATAGCCACGGGGAACAACTACCTACTGCTCTACCATAAGGAATGTCTTCAAAATAATATTATAAGACATCATAACAAAGGTGACTAACTGTTAGATGTGTATACTGAAAGACTTGCTTCTTTTATATATATGATCATCTTCATTTTGAAAAGAGAATCACAACAATACTAGATGCTTGTTTATATTAGTACATGCATAAAAGTCTGTTACTTTGCATTGTAGATAACATGATGTGTGGTGACACATGGAAGATCATGTTATCAGTCCCTTGCCTAGTATAAGTAGAGGCTCACAGCCGAGATGGAATTGGACAAACCATCAGGATGGTTGGAGTGTAATTAGGTGTGGTTGGTCTTGACTATAGAATTACACTAGTGTACTTTGTGTGCATTGAGCAGGACCAAAACCAGAGATCATCCAATTTGTACTGACTTGATAATTGGATTGGATCTCAGATTTTATTATGGAGTACGATCCCTAAATCTCGATATAATAACGGGCACATATGATTAATTATTATTTCTTTAATTTACCAATGGGTGAGATCTATTCTATTAGATCGATAGGCCCAGTAAATTATAAAAATAATATTAATTATATGGTGTGTCATTGATTATTGACGGAATCTATGTCCTGGTGAGTCGGGATGATGATGCCCCCTTGATGAGCTTAAAAGGTTCATCATGTTATACCCTACAGGTAGATTTGATCCAACATAATGATAAGGTTGAGTGGTACTAATCAAGGATCCAGAAGTTAATTAATTTAATTTTTTAGTAATTTAAATTAATTGGCGGGCATTCAATATCTTAAACACAGGGGGATGGACGACTCATAATAAGTGGAGCCCATATGAAAATATAGGGGTTGGTGAGGAAGTTCAATTAAGATCTTTTAGTGGAATGAATCTTAATTAATGGATTGGTTTTATATCCATTAGCGGGCCAAGATCCAACTCCTCCTCTTGGTCCCTACCTTAGCCTTATATAAACCCCATGAGATCATGAAACCAAGGCTAATCAATCCAACTCAAGTTTTTCTCTCCTCTCTTCATTTTCTCTCTCCTAGGTCACGACAAGGAGAAGGGTGCTCACCTTCTCTTTTCTTCTTCTTCCCTCAACCTCACCGTGAGCTATCATCACTAGACAAAGGGAGGAGAGTCTTCTCCCTTTTGTGGTGTGCATCGGTGAGGGAAGAAGCTCTGGCGGCTCGAAGGAGGCAGCGCAAAGGCTTGTGGCGCTGACGCCGCAAGGTTGGAGGAGAGGAAGGTCTCGGCTGGTGTTGGGTGTGAAAGGATGGTTTTTCTTCCTTTCATCTTCTTCTTCACTGCCCTCTCAAGGTCTGCTGTCGGCCGGCGAGGATGTGGTGGCTGGTTTTGGTCGGCGGCGCAAGGGAGAGGGACAAAGTAGCCGGCGGCAATAACCCTAGGCTAGGGTTTGATTCTGCTAGAAAAAAAGAAGAAAGTGCGACTGATTAGTCGCCTTGGTGATCTCGGTTCCTGGTAGCTCATCGCCAACATGACGTTTGGGAGGGGAGGGACATAAGGTAGAAGGCTACGAGGTAATATGAAGGTATAATTCTCTTCCTTAGCTCCAATTGTTATTTTGGAAGCCTTGTTGATTAGCTTCGTCATTTCATGTGTATTAGTTAATTATTTTGATTTTAAATCATAGCTAATAATTGATTAATTGGACCCCAACCATAAACACAAGAACCGGTGATTCACTCGTCGTCTCTTCCGCGGTCGTTTAGTTAGGAGAATTACAAGGCACGATCTTTGTGATTGACCAAGTTGTAATTCGTACCGAACGATACGATGACGAGATGGTCATTGGGAGACGGGTCTCCATTCGGATTAAATTTTAATTTGTAGACATGGAGAGGTCTCTCAAGGACGACCAAGTATTCGCTCGGGAAACCCGTCAAGCCATACCCAACACTAACATGATAATAAATATACAAAATAATATGGAAGCATTACTTACTTGATCAACAATAATGCTAATATTTAATCATCATTAACATCTGACTAATCAACAATAGCAGTTTTTATGTCCTCATCACTAGACTCTGATAGTTCAATAAGATCCTCACTACTGGACATCTCTTCATCATCTATATCATCATAAGTTATATTAATATTTACAAGTAAATCAGATGTCAATTGGAGTTATGAATCAACTAAATGCCTCTCTACATCATCATTCCGAAAATGCATCATAATTTTAAGCAGTGATGGTGTTCGACATTTCTATAGTCGAGCGAGGCTTCATTCGACAAATCGACAAACATTCACTACATCCTTTTTTCGTAAAGTATTCAAGATAAAAAAACCTAAATCGCTTGTACCCCAAAATGAAAAGTTTAAATTTGTTGAACCTTTTTTTTATTAACCTTCACTAATTTATAGTTTAGATGTATTCTTGTACCTGTTCTTGGGGTCGAATCATATCATGAACATTTGAATAACATACACCGTTTTATAGGTAATGCCGGATATTCAATCTCTATAATTTCATCCAATCCAACATAGTAATCAAACTCTGTGTTATTGTTGTCAATATGTCATTTAACACAAACTCCAAAATTATATATTAATCTCCGTGAATCTCATTATGCCACGTGAAATCATAGCCCATTAACATAGTAACCACAGTACACCTTTATTTTACGGAACGGTCCCGATGCAATATTCATTATTCGATCATCTGACACATTTGATATTCGATGATCTTTCACCTATATAAATAATTATGATATATATTAGGACCAAACTTAATAGACATAAACAAATTAATTTTCTTACTATATTGCAACTTATATATATTTGAAACCATAATGAAAATTCGGTCTCTAACTTTTCAACTACCTCACTTGCACTGATTGATGGATTTTATAGATATAGTTGCAAATTCGACCTCTAACTTTTCAGCTACCTCACAACTATGAAAGAAGGATATTTAAGACACTAAGAATATCTAGCAAACAAATAAAATAAGATAACTGATACATTAAAGAAGTCAGCTTACTTTATGTATGGTTTGATCTTATCACAGTTTAAGAGTATGTATGTTCTTGCAACATCGTATTCCTGTTCATTTAACCATCTAGAAGCATATGCACCCATTGGCTTACTAGAAAATTTGAAAATAGAAAGCATTGATGGGTTTATCAGTTCAGTATCATCAAAATTTCTAGGATACATGCTATGTCTGATTTTCACATTATAAACAAAATAATAAGAGCAGAAAAAAGATACTTCATCAACCAGATAGACATTAGATATTGACCCCACAACTCTTACTTTATTACGAATATTATTCTTTAATTTTCTCAAAAATCGTTCAAATGGATACATTCATTTGTACTGCACAGGACCAACTATTTGTGCCTCGTATGGTAATTTATTGGTAGTTGTTCCATTAAATCAAAAAAATTAAGTAGAAATATACGCTCCAACTTAAATAGTCTGAGACGAATGTCTATTTTTAGTTGAAGCATATCATCCATTATAATACACCTCGATGTGAAATCTCTAAAATATAGACTCAATTCTGTAAGTGTTTGTCAAACATTTTGAGGAAGTCATGGAAAGTTACGAGAATAAGTCTTTGCATGAATACATGACAGTCGTGACTCTTCATTCTAAACATCTTTAACTTGTTTATATTCAAGCATCAAGTCATATTTGAGGCATACCCATCAATGAATTTTATTTCTCCCAACCAACTACATAAAATTTGTTTAGCATCTTTGTTTAACATATAACAAACTTTTGGAAATCTATTGGTTGTTTCATTCATATGGAACTCTGGTATGTTTACTAGTTCTTTTAAATCCTCACATGATTTTGCACTGTCTTTAGTTCTTCCAGGCACATTTATCACAGTGTTAAAGATATTATCAAATAAATTTTTCTCAACATGCATGACATCTAAATTATGTCGAATAAGCTAATACTTCCAATATGATAACCCCTAAAAATATTCCTTTTCTTCCAACCACACTTGCACATTCTAACAATGTATTTATTGATTTTATCAAATCTAGGTTGAGATACTAGTAGGAATCTATAACTATCTATTTGTTCAATAATTTCTTCACCTGAAGCATAAACTAGTGGAAGTTTTCTAACTACAACATTCTTTAGATTTTTTTTTTGTTTCGCCTAAAAGGGTGGTCAACTGGTAAAAATTTATGATGATCATCAAACCAAGATATCTTCCCACTACAAGATAATGAAAATGTATTAGAATCTGTGCTCCATCCAAACAACATTACATATGCTGGAAAATCACCGATTATCCATAATAGTGCAGCATGTAAATGAAAATTTATTTTACTTGCAACATCATAAATCATTGACCCTACATTTCATAATTCATTCAACTCGACAATTAGAAGTTGAAGGAAAATATATATCTTATCTTTAGTATTGGTTGGACCAGGAATCAGTATAGTAAGGAACATAAATTCATCTTTCATGCACATCCATGGCTGTAAATTGTATGACATTAATATCATTGGCCAAGATGAATATTATTGTCCCGACTAACCAAATGGTTGAAATCCATCTGCAGAAAGTCCTAATCCGACATTACAAGGTTCCATTACAAAGGAAGGATATATAGTATCAAAATATTTCCATAAAGGAGAATCACAGGGATGACATATTATACCTCCTTCGCACTTATGCTCATGATGTCATATCATGTGGCATGCAGTAGCGACAAATGCATATAAGCATTGAAGTCTAGTAATTAACGGATAACGGAAAGTAATACATGACTTTCCATGCAATATTTTTCTTTTTCTTCCTTGGTATACGAGTACGATGCTTATTGTTAGTACTTGGATGGCTAGAGAGGGGGGGTGAATATAGCCAGACACTCAATCTTTCGCTTTGAAACTTCTTCTTCTTCCTGCGATCAGATTAGCAGCGGAAACACAAAACACAGAAAGAACACAAACAGGGAAAGAAAACAAACTGACGCTAACACAAAGTGTTAATGATATGAGAAATGTGTCCTAAGGCAATCGCCTTATGATTGTAATCATTTATTTTAATAAATGAATATTCACTATTTGAGTATACATGTTTATGAATTTGATTGAGATCTTAAACTCATTTGCTGAATGTCCGCAATACAATTCACAGCATGAGAGAATTTGTGATGAATTCACAACTAGTGATTATCTCTACATGTGCAATTGTGAAGTATTGAAATTGTCCCTAGTCGATGAATTGATAAAAACTGGCACTATCAATTCTGTTGAGACTAGCATGGGTTATTCTCTAATCAGCTGATTCTCACTAGCTGGTGACATTGGGATGTCCGGAGATAAACATGAATGCTAGTTAAGGGAACTAGTTCATTGGAGTGACTGACTGTAAAACTTCATATGGTAGTCTACATATAGACATGTCAGTGAAGTTCTTACTGCAGCTTAAGTGCGATGTTCCTTTGACTTGCGGTGTTCAAGTCATCTTGGTCATGGAGACTTATACTTTGACATCTTAAGCAAGCATCTCCAAGGAGGTGTGGACCCAGGATGATTGGGTATAAGCCGAAGTGTCCGAAGATGTTTGAACAGCCTACAAAGGATTCACCACTCCTTGCGAGGAGATGTATACCCAAGGCCTATCGTCGGATTGTTACTCGAAGCCTCTGGCCAGAGCATGACATGTTCAGAGTATGAATCTCTTAGATACATGGGAGTAATTAGAATCCGTAAAACGAGAAAATGTTACTTGGGCTAGGTGTGACGTAGTCAACCTAGTGGGGACTGACACACATAGACCATGTCCTAAACCAAGTGGGTATAAGATGGTGAAGGGAATGGGGCATGATTCATTATAGCTGCTGAAGGGTTTCAGAATTGTTTCTAAGGTCAACCGTTGATCTTTCGATTAATTGGGGATCATGATGTACTACTAGGTGCCACTCATGATCGTTCAATAATTGGTTAATTATAGACGGCCAATATAAATCGAAAGCCTATTTAGTCACACGCACTACGAGTAATCCGAGGGATTTACAATGAGTTGAAAATTGGATTTTCCAATCAAGAGAGATTAGGTTTGGTTGAGCCAAACGATAAGTCGAATCTGAATTTTTCAGAGACGCATCGGAAGCGTAAAATGGCTAAGTCTTTTGAAGACTTAATAGATTAATTAAATGAGTTTAATTCATTGGGGCGTGGCCAGGAGACGCCGGCCAAAGAGGGTCCCCACCCTCTTTGCTTGGTCGGCCACAACAAAGGGAGGGAACCAAATTGTTTGGTTCAATTTATAAAATAAATCAAGTGTGGTTAGTTTTATAAAATTATGGATGATATAAATTTTTTATATAAACCAAGGTTTGGTTTATTTTTCATGGAAATTAAAATGAACCATGGATTGGTTTATTTTATTTTATAAAATCAATCATGGATTGATTTACCATGATAAAGAAATTTATATAAATAAATTTATTTTTCATGGAAATTAAAATGAACCATGGATTGGTTTATTTTATTTTATAAAATCAATCATGGATTGATTTACCATGATAAAGAAATTTATATAAAGAAATTTATATGATAAATTTCTTATGAAAATTTATTCCATAAGAAAAAAGAGACTTGGTTGATTTTTATCATGAATTAAAATATGATTTTAACCATGATATAAAATCAAGACTTGGCATGATGGAATAAGTCATAGAAAATTTATATGATAAATTTCTTATGAAAATTTATTTCATAAGAAAAAAAGAGACTTGACGGTTGAGAGGCCACTATATAAAGGACCCAAGGCAAGGCTTGGAATTCATTCGAAATAATCCAAGTATTCTTGCTTGGGCTCTCTCCCTCTCCTCCGTTCTTCCTCTTGGCCGGCCACAAGCCTCTCCCCTTCTTCTTGCCATGAGCACAAGGAGAATCACCGAGGCGACGAAGTTCTTCCGTTGGGACGATCTTCCTCTCCGGCCATCATCACCTTGGGATTGGGCGCAAGTCATCTTCCTCCTTCTCGCCGGAATTGTGATTCCGGCCAACCTAAGTGGTGAGTTTTTCTGATGTGATTACTTCTCTCTTAGTTTTTGTCATGTTCTCGCAGAATCTAGTAGTTCTCGAGAACACGAAACTCATGGCTTTGCGAAGTCATCCCGAAGATACTCGGCGTGGACGCGAATAGAGGCGGAGCTTCCGAGGGACGCTTACGGTTGGATCTCGTCCCTTTCTTCGAGTTACGCGAGGTAACAAGTAAATTAGTTTACGTTTCTGCAAAATTTTAAATATATGATCATGTCTACACAACATAAGGTTGCATGCTTAGATGTGTGGTTAAATAATTTGAGAAATTATTTATGCTAAACCTTCCGCTGCACGTAATTAATTTTAAAATTACGAACCCGCATCCATGTCAACATGCACCCGGTCCCAACAGTGGTATCAGAGCCGGTTAGTATTTGACATAATCATATAATTGTTTTACGGAAAACTTTGTCATGATCTCAATTTTGGAAAAAAATTTTTCAATTGTGGAAACTTTTCAATTATGGTAAATTTTTTATTTAGGAATTTCAAAGTTTGGAAATCCTCATGAAATTTCGCAAACTTTTGAAATATCCCTGTTTCTGAAATTTTATGATAATTGTGAAAACTTTCCATTTTTGGAAACTGTCCAATTTTAGAAATTTCCTATTTTGGAAATACGTAAGTTTTCTTTGTACCAGAAATTTACAATTATTCTAAAATTTTTTTTTATTTTTAGAAACTTTCCATTTATGGAAAGCTCGCAATTTTGGGCACTTTCTTTCAAGAAAGTCTAAACAAATTATGGGAATATTAATTGGCATTTAAATTCATAATTGGAAATTAAATTATTTATAAAATTCTTTATTTTAGATTGAGCCTCGGGGAGCCGTCCAATTTAAAGTTAGTTGTTATAATTAAATTTTCTAAATTGAATTTAAATTGTCAAATGTTTAATTTGGATTGAGCCTCGGGGAGCCGTCCAAATTAAGTTATTTATTGATATTAATTTTCCATAAATAAAATATGTGATCAAATCTTGGAAATTTTTGAGGAGATTCTCAAACGATAATTTCCTTATTTGATTTATGAGATGATGCTCTTACATATTATTGTCTCCAAAATTAATTAGGAAAATTATTTCCTATAGAGTATATTTCCTTAAATAAGATTTTCATGAAAATAATATATAGTTGAATTAAGGGAATCTGTCTCTTAATTTAATAAAATTTGATTTAGAGAAATCAAAGTCTTAAACATATTAATTCCGAAATTGATTATGATAATTTAGAAAATTGTTTCCCAAAACAATTCCTTGTATAAAGTATGAAATTAGAATTAGGAGATCCGGTTCCTAATTCAATTAATGAGACTTGATAAATTAAGTCATATACATACTTTATTAAGGAAACCATTAGAACATGACATAATTATATGTCATGAACGTGCTTAAAAGGAAAAGGATGAGACCCAAAACCCCTTACAAAATATTAAGGCCAACACCTTCCATTAATATGGTTAGAACCGGAGTTTTGTTTCTCGTTTGGGTTGAGGACACATCTATGCCCGGCTTGAACCTCAACATGTTCAAACCATGGAATTAGTTTATGATTAATATAGTTGGAGTCAGAGGTCAATCCTTAGTTTTGGTTGTTGGACGCATCCAAGCCTGACTAAACGGTTGAATGAGCTCCAACCATATTAAAACTATTTCTTGATTAATGGGTCAGCCTTAAGCTTGGAGCATCGATTTGTTGTGTCACAGCCAAGGTTGATGTAAAGAGAGGTGCAGTTGGGTGCTATGTATATTGTTGCATACTTGTTAATGAGTTAACAACCCAATGATTTATGCAAACATTCAATTAGTTGATAGCATAATATGATAGTTACATATATGTAATATGTAATCGATATAATTACCTACCTTCATAGCTAAGAATAACTTAATGGCCCCAGTCATGGTTATTCTTATCTATGGTTGGATATCAACCTATTTGGAGATGTTCCTACGATCTCCTGAATTGATAAAAAGGGTTATTCAATTCAAAAAATAAATAGGATGAATGTATATTGATGCATTCTTTATCATTCTTATCACATAAACTCAATTTGTAATTCTAGGATAATCACCTGATCATGTCTTCTCTGAATTTGCGTTCCATTTTGGACACCAATAAGCTGACTGGGCCAAACTTCATAGACTGACTTAGAAACCTGAGGATAGTCCTCAAGGCAGAAAAGCTTGCTTATGTCCTTGAAGAACAACTTCCCAACGTCCTGCTGAAGATGCAACTCCAGACCAGCTTTCTGAGTTGCTCAACCTGCTGAAGACTGTAGAGCCTTCTGTAAAGTAGGATCAGAAGACGATACTGTTAGTTGGTTCCTCAAAGAAAGGTTCTATGAGGAAGTCCAAAGAACAAAATAAGGGAATGAAGAAAAAGGCCAAAAAGACTAAAAAGGCACCAAAAGGCACCAAAAGGCACTTGCCATCACTGTGGCAAGAAGGGCCACTGGCGAAGAAACTGCAAGGTTTATCTTGAGTCCTTGAAGAGGAAGGCATCCGATGCCCCATCCTCTTCAGGTATCTTCGTTATTGAATGTCACTCTATTTCCTCGTACACCTGTGTACTGGATACTGGGTGTAGCTCACATATATGTAATGACATAAAGGGGCTAAGGAATAGAAGAAGACTCGTCAAGGGAAAAGCGAATTTGCGAGTTGGAAATGGAGCAAAGATTGCTGTTGTTTCCATCGGAACATATTTGCTAAAGCTCCCTGCTGGACTTGTCTTAGAATTGGATAATTGTTATTTTGTTCCTTCGTTAATAAAAAACATTGTATCTATTTCATGCTTGAATGAAAAGGGTTATCATTTAACTTTTAGTATCAATTGTTGTTACATAACTTTAAATGGTGTTCTTTATGGGACGGGAACTTTATACAATGGTATCTACATGTTAGATTTATCCGGTGACGTTTTCAATATCGAAGTTAGGAACAAACATGCTCGAATAGATAATCAAATAGACTCCTATACGTGGCATTGTCATCTTGGCCATATAAGTAAGAAACGCATGACCAAATTACACCGATGTGGAATTCTGGAATCATTTGAACCCGATTCATTTGATACATGCGAATCATGCTTAAAAGGCAAGATGACCAAATTACCCTTTTTCGAAAAAGGTAAACCAGTGGGAGAATTGCTTGGT
Organism: Boesenbergia rotunda; assembly: GCA_024364735.1. NCBI lineage: Eukaryota > Viridiplantae > Streptophyta > Magnoliopsida > Zingiberales > Zingiberaceae > Boesenbergia > Boesenbergia rotunda. The sequence continues at coordinate 5,629 of JAGFNQ010008967.1, read as the reverse complement.
CTAATACATACTGATGTATGTGGACCAATGTCAACTCTTGCACAAGGAGGCTATAGCTACTTCATTACCTTTATCGATGATCACTCACGATTCGGGTATGTGTTCTTAATGAAACACAAATCTGAAGCTTTTGAGAAATTCAAAGTGTTCAGAAGTGAAGTAGAGAAATAGCTTGGCAAAAGTATTAAGATACTTCGATCCGATCGAGGTGGTAAATGCTTAAGTCAAGAGTTTCAAGATTATCTTAGGGACAATGGGATATTATCTCAATGGACTCCGCCATATACACCACAGCATAATGGTGTATCTGAGAGGCATAACCGAACCTTGATGGACATGGTTAGATCTATGATGAATCATGCAACTCTTCCAAAATCTTTTGGGGATATGCGCTTAAGACAGCTGTTTACTTGCTAAACAGAGTCCCGACCAAGGTAGTCTCTACTACTCCATATGAGACGTGGAATAGTAAGAAACCTCATTTATCTCACCTAAAGATATGGGGTTGTCCTGCTTATGTGAAGCGGACTGTATCAGACAAATTGGATGCTAAGTCCGATAAATGTATATTTATTGGATACCCTAAGGAAACGAAAGGTTACCAATTCTATCATCCCTTGGAACAAAAGGTGTTTATTTCAAGGCATGCTGTATTTCTAGAAAAAGAATTTCTTTTACAAGAAAATAGTGGGAGTAGCATTGAACTTGAAGAAGTTCAAGGAACTCCAATAGACATTACAGAGACACCTAGTCTAGACCCACAACCAATAACTCATAATGATGACCTATCAGTTGAACCTAAAACAACACCACTTCTTCGTAGGTCTGATAGGACACGCAATATTCCAGAGAGATACAGATTTCTCATAAGTGAATCGAACGACGTGATACTCATTAGCGATGACGAACCTATCAGTTATGAAGATGTTCTGAAAAATTCAGAAAGGTATAAATGGCTTGAAGCCATGAAGTCGAAAATGGATTCCATGTACAAAAATCAAGTATGGGACTTGGTTAACCCACCTGAAGGGATTAAGCCCATAGGGTGCAAGTGGGTTTTCAAGAAGAAAACTGATATGGAAGGTAATGTTGTTACATTTAAGGCTAGATTAGTGGCAAATGGATATCGTCAGAAACAAGGAATTGATTATGACGAAACCGATTCGCCAGTAGCTATTCTTAAATCCATTCGGATGCTCCTAGCCATAGCAGCTCATTATGATTATGAGATATGACAAATGGATGTGAAAACAGCTTTCATTAATGGAAACCTGCTTGAGGATGTATACATGATACAACCTGAAGGTTTCACAACGGTTGATAAAACCAAAGTATGCAAGCTTCGACGATCCATAAATGGACTAAAGCAAGCATCCAGGAGCTGGAACATCCGTTTTGATGAGACAATCAAAGAGTTTGATTTCTCACAAAATCCTGACGAACCTTGTGTGTACAAGAAGGTTAGTGGGAGTGCAGTCGTATTCCTAATGTTATATGTCGATGACATATTACTTATAGGAAACGATATATCAGTCTTACAGTCAGTTAAAATTTGGTTGTCCAAAATTTTCTCCATAAAAGACCTGGGAGAAGCAACCTATATCCTTGGGATTCGAATCTATAGAGATAGATCAAAATGATTGCTTGGTCTTTTGCAGTCTACATATATAGACCGAGTGCTAAAAGGGTTTAGCATGTTGGAATCCAAGAAAGGTTACCTTCCCATCAGGCATGGGATCAACCTTTCGAAGTCTATGTGTCCGCGCACTGAAGACGAGAGGATTTGCATGAATAAGATTCCTTATTCATCCACGATAGGATATATCATGTATGCTATGTTATGTACTAGGCCCGATGTATCGTATGCTCTAAGCGTCACAAGCAGATACCAGTCTGATCCAGGAATGGATCATTGGGCGGCTGTCAAGACAATCCTCAAGTACTTAAGAAGAACTAAGGATGTGTTCCTAATATATGGAGAAGGTGATATGGTAATACATGGGTATACAGATGCCAGTTTCCAGACATATAAGGATGACTCCAAATCTCAGTCTGGATACGTATTTATTTTGAATGGAGGCGCAATAAGTTGGAAGAGTTCCAAGCTAGACACCGTAGCGGATTCTACCACGGAAGGGGAATATATTGCAGCTTCGGAAGCAGCAAAGGAAGCAGTCTGGATCAAGAAGTTCGTCTCAGAACTTGGTGTGGTTCCAACCATTGATGAAACAATACCGGTTTATTGTGACAACAATGGAGCTATTGCACAAGCAAAGGAACCAAGGTCTCATCAGCAATTCAAACATGTGCTTCGCCGCTATCATCTGATCAGAGAGATTATAAGTAGGAATGATATACAAATTGAGAAAATTCCCACTGAAAGGAATTTAGCGGATCCTTTAACTAAGGCCTTGTATCAAAGAAAGTTTGGGGGTCATCTTAGAGCCTGTGGTATTGGATACCGTAGCGATTGGCATTAGGCCAAGTGGGAGTTTGTTAGTGATATGAGAAAAGTGTCCTAAGGAAATCGCCTTATAATTGTAATCATTTATTTTAATAAATGAATATTCACTATTTGAGTATACATGTTTATGTATTTGATTGAGATCTTAAACTCATTTGCTGAATGTCCGCAATACAATTCACAGCATGAGAGAATTTGTGATGAATTCACAACTAGTGATTATCTCTACATGTGCAATTGTGAAGTATTGAAATTGTCCCTAGTCGATGAATTGATAAAAACGGGCACTATCAATTTTGTTGAGACTAGCATGGGTTATTCTCTAATCAGCTGATTCTCACTGGCTGGTGAGATTGGGATGTCCAGAGATAAACATGAATGTTAGTTAAGGGAACTAGTTCATTAGAGTGACTGGCTGTAAAACTTCATATGGTAGTCTATATATAGACATGTCAGTCAAATTCTTAATGCTGCTTAAGTGCGATGTGTTGGTGCAGAATGCACCTAAGTCAAACCTGTGTTTTGATATTGGCAAAAGGGTTCAAAAGTTAAGGGTTAGTTGTTGTCTAACAAGCTTCTTGAGTGTACAGGAAAAGCCCTAGCGAAGGAAGGCTAGGCACAGTCAAATTCTTAATGCTGCTTAAGTGCGATGTGTTGGTGCAGAATGCACCTAAGTCAAACCTGTGTTTTGATATTGGCAAAAGGGTTCAAAAGTTAAGGGTTAGTTGTTGTCTAACAAGCTTCTTGAGTGTACAGGAAAAGCCCTAGCGAAGGAAGGCTAGGCACTGGCGAAGGACTGCCAGACAGGAGAAGCCCTAGCAAAGGACTGCTAGGCACTGGCAAAGGACCGCCAGAATGCTAAAGCCCTAGCGAAGGACTGCTAGGCTGGCGAAGGACTACCAAAAGAAAAGACCTAGCGAAGGGCAGCTAGGCACCAAGCGAAGGGCAGCTTGGTAACTCAAGACCTGGCGAAGGACTGCCGGGCAAAAGTCCAACTGGAGGATCCGGTTGGCACCAGGTAAACTCTCCCGAGAGGAGTAGGTGAGGACGCGTTCCCCTTGAGGGAACATTAGGCGTCGGTTCGACCTAGGGCTCCATTTTGGAGACCAAAGTCAGAACCAAGACAGCTAAGGCTGTATAAAATATAATTGTTATTTGGACTAACCCTGGACGCAGGATCGAAGGACTGAGTATCTGCAGCTCAGAGAGCCTCGAAGGAGTGAGGCAGAAGCTGAGCAGGGCGCCCCGGACGACCAGGGCGCCCCCAAGGTCAACCCAAGTCTGTAAGAACCTCAACGCGCTTCGCCCCGCTTGTCGTGGGCGCCCCGCGTGTCTCGGGCGCCCCCACTGCCAGCTGCCGAAGCGCATCCCTGCGAAGCTGAGGAGATGAGGTTTTGACCGGTCAAACCGGGCGCCCCGGTCAAATCGGATCCCGAGGATAAGGGGATCAAACGGCGACCGAGCTACAACCGGATCTGCTGCCACGTGGGGGGCGCCCCCGTCGTCCAGGGCGCCCCTAGGCCCTATATAAAGGGCCCTCGACCTCCTTCTTCAGAGCATCAATTACTGCGACGCTTCCACGCTCTTCTGCTTCCACGACACGCTCCAGAACTCTTCCAACTCGAGCTGACGACGTCCTGCTGCTCCAACACTTCGATCTAGACCGGACGTCGGTAACGAAGAGCTTGATTAAGTTTACTACTCTGATTCTGTAATACTTTTTATTGTAAACTTTCTCGAACGTATAGAATTGCCCGCAGAAAACGGTCAACGACCTTGGGCCTTGGAGTAGGAGTCGACACAGGCTCCGAACCAAGTAAAACGACCTTGTTAGCATTGTTTTTGTGTCTTATTTCCGCTGCGCACTTACTCTTTTTAAATCCGAACGATTTGCGACATTCACCCCCCCTCTCTCGCATTTCTCGATCCAACAAGTGGTATCAGAGCGGGGAATTCAAACTTGGTGCAACCACCAGTTTGAAAATTTTGGATTTTTTTTCTTTTTCTCAAATTTTTTTCCGTTAAATATTTTTCGTTCGAATTTTTCTTTCAAGGTTGGTGCAACACCCCTTGAAATTTGTTTTTATTTATTCTTCCCGCACTACTAATCCAAGACCAAGTCTTGGAATATTGTTTGTTGGTTTTTTTGTTGTTTGCTATTTCAGAACAAATGGCCATCCAAGAAGGCTTTAGCACCGCCAGACCTCCACTTTTCAGTGGAGAAGACTTTCCTTACTGGAAAAGTCGAATAGAGGTCCACCTGAAAACTCAGGTGGATATGTGGATAATCATCCAGTCTGGACTGATGATTCCCACAAATGCTGAAGGCGTACCGCAAAACTACTCAAAGTGAGACACTGCCCTTAAACGCAAAATCGAAGCTGACGCCAAAGCAACTCAGACCCTCCAATGCGGACTAACGAAAGAGGAGCTGAACCGCGTAGGCCCCTTCAACAGTGCCAAGGAGCTATGGGCTAAACTGATCGAGCTCCACGAAGGAACTTCAGATACGAGGATCAGCAAACGCGATCTGCTACTGAATAAGCTCTTCACCATCAGAATGGCAGATAACGAGACAGCAGCTCAGCTCCATGCCAGAATCCAGGAATTGATGAACGGTCTTCACGCAATAGGTCACCAGGTTCAAAACCGTGATCTTATAAGGTATGCCCTAAACGCGTTCCCTAGGACCACCTTGTGGGCATCTATGGTAGATGCATACAAGGTCTCTAGGGATCTTTCAAAAATTAAGTTAGATGAGGTATTTTCTGAACTTGAACTTCATGAACAGACTAACTGCAATTTGGCCGAGAAAAGTATAGATTTCTTTGCAGGGAAAACAGGAAGGACGACTAAGAAGAAAACTCAAGTTGAACCCGAGTCTATCTCAGACTCAGAAACAAAAGATCAAGAAGGAGATCAATCTGAACTGGTCCGGCTAGCTCGAAGCTACTACAAAAAGTTGAAGAACCAAGCCAACACACGGAGAACAAGCCGAAGAAAGGATGAACCAGCTGAACCAGCAACTGACAAACACAAGCCCAACGTAACCTGCTACGAATGCAAGAAGAAGGGCCACTACAAGACTGAATGTCCAAGCCTAAAGGAGTCCAAAAAGACCAGAAAGAAGAAGGCACTCCAAGCAACCTGGGACGAGTCTTCCTC
>JAGFNQ010008966.1:0-87597 GCA_024364735.1 Boesenbergia rotunda | reverse complement strand
TTTTACCGACGTCCGGTTGTAGGTTGACTTTCCGGAGCAGCGGGACGTCGTCGGCTCGAGTTGGGCAGTTTCCGGAGCAGGGCGTGAGCACAGAAGAGTATTGAAGCGTTGGTTTGAAGTCGATTGTTGAGCTTGGGGTCGAGGGGTGCTATTTATAGCACCTAGGGGGCCCTGGACGTTGGGGGCGCCCTGCCACGTGTCATCCGATCCGTGCTTCGCTCGGTCAAGCGTTATCCCACCGGAATAGGGATGAGGTTTGACCTCTGGGACGCCCTGGTCGCTGAGGGCGCCTTGGTTGACCCGGTCTTCTCGGCTGGATAAAGTTGATCGCCTTCGCTGGCTTAGGCGCGAAGCGCCTTGGCTCCTGAGGGCGCCTTCGACATTGAAGGCGCCCTGGCTGACGAGGGCGCCTTGGCTGCTGAGGGCGCCCTGCCCAGTAAGCAGCCGAAGGCCTTTTGCTTCAATTGGTTCTGGTTCACCTTGAGGGCGCCCTGGACACTCAGGGCGCCTTACTCAGCTGCTGCCTCATTCCTTTGAGGCTCTCTGAGTTGCAGACACACGTTCCTTTGGTCCTGCATTCAGGGTTAGTCCAAAACATAATAAAATAATTTATTATTATTTTATACAGCCTTAGCTGTCTTGGTTCTGACTTTGGTCTGCAAAATGGAGCCCTAGGTCGAACCGACGCCTACTGTTCCCTCGACGGGGAACGCGTCCTCACCTACTCCTCTCGGGAGAGTTTACCTGATGCCAACCGCTCCTTTGGTTGGACTTTTGCCTGACGGTCCTTTGTCAGGTCTTGTGAACTGGCAGTCCTTCCCCAGTTGCCTAGCAGTCCTTCGCTAGGGCTTTTGGTGCTGGCAGTCCTTCGCCAGTGCCTAGCAGTCCTTCGCTAGGGCTTGATGCTGGCAGTCCTTCGCCAGTGCCTAGCAGTCCTTCGCTAGGGCTTGATGCTGGCAGTCCTTCGCCAGAGCCTAGCAGTCCTTCGCTAGGGCTTGATGGTGGCAGTCCTTCGCCAGAGTCTAGCAGTCCTTCGCTAGGGCTTTTCCTGCACACATGATTAACTTGTTAGAAAATAAGACAGACTTAACTTTTGACCTATGTTGCCATTATCAAAACACAGGTTTGACTTAGGTGCATTTCTGCACCAACATTTATAACCCATTAAGGTGGTGAATGAAGAGTCTCTCCATGACTCTTCATCTTCTTCTTAATCTCAACTTATATCCACTTCATTTCCTCATAGAAATCCCTTGCTAGGTGAGTTGGTTAAGGCGTACATGGTTGTACAAGAGGTCCAAGGTTCAATCCTTGGCTCATGCACCTTTATTTTTATTTTATTTTCATTTTATTTATTTTATTATTTTTATTTCCTAAATTCCGAAAATCCCCCTAAAATCACCCATAATTATGCCAATATTCCTAAATAAAATTCTTTTATATTTATATTAATTTTACCTAATTTATATTAATTTTACCTAATTAATACCCATTTTTGGAGCCCATTTAAAGCTCATTAGTACCTAGTTTTTCTCAATTTAAATGAGAAAACATGGATTTCTAGGCCCAATTTTACATAATTATTTCTGGGCCCCTCGGAAAATTATCTAGACATGCTCAATATTTTAAGAAAATATTAAGAGAATTTTCCGGGTCGTTACAGAGGCAAACTAGATTAGCCTCTAGTCATCCCCAAGACCAAATTGTTGGAGACATCCATCATGGGGGTAGGACTAGATCATTATTTAGAAATGAGGCTAATGAAGTTGCCCTAATTTTCGAAATTGAATCTAGAAAAATTGATGAAGCATTAAATGATCCTGATTGAATCATTGTAATGCAAGATGAACTAGGTCAATTCGAAAGGAGTCAAGTTTGAGACTTAGTCCCTAGACCTAAGAAGACCACCATCATTGGAACCAAATGGGTCTTCAAAAACAAATTGAACCATAAGGGAGAAATCATTAGAAATAAGGCACGCTTGGTAGCCAAGGGTTATAGTCAAGTTGAAGGCCTTGATTATGATGAGACCTATGCTCCCGTGGCATGATTAGAATCCATTCGATTGATGCTTACGTTTGCAGCACATCGTGGCTTCAAGCTATACCAAATGGATGTCAAATCGGCCTTTCTAAATGGTTTGATTAGAGAAGAAGTCTACGTTGAACAACCACCGGGGTTTGAGAATTCTGAATTTCCAAATCACGTGTTCAAGCTCAAAAAGGTACTTTATGGCCTTAAACAAGCACCCCGAGCTTGGTACGAGCGGTTGTCGATATTTTTAATCGAGAAGGGCTTTGTAAGAGGCCAAATAGACCCTACACTATTTCTACGAAGAGATGGTGACAATATCTTTGTAGCCCAAGTGTATGTCGATGACATAATTTGTGGCTCAAATAATAAGGGCTATTTAAATGAATTCATTGGACACATGGAGAGTGAATTTGAAATGAGTCTAGTGGGAGAGTTGACTTTCTTCTTTGGACTCGAAATCAAGCAAACTCGTGATGGAATCCATGTGCATCAATCAAAGTATACACAAGAAATGCTTCGAAAATTCAACATGAGTGATTCAAAAGAGGTAACCACTCCCATGGCCACAAACACAAGATTAGACAATGATGAGAATGGTAAACCCGTTGATTTGACTCAATACCGAAGCATGATAGGTAGCTTGCTATACCTCACAGCTAGTCGACCGGATATTCTATTTGCTATGGATATGTGCGCTAGGTATCAAGTGTGTGCCAAGGAATCTCATTTGATCGCTGTTAAGCAAATTTTGAGATATCTCAAAGGCACAATTGGTGTCGGTCTATGGTGTAGGATCAGATGCACGTGAGAGGGGGGGTGAATCACGTGCGTTTTTAAAAAATATATTTTTTTTGAGTAAAGAGAATGTGTTTGTAGAATCGTGCACAGCGGAAACGAAAGAAACGATTATAAAAAACGAACACACAAACACGAACGAGTTTTACTTCGTTCGGATCCTTCGGCGACTCCTACTCGAAGGCCCAGGTCCCTCGGACCTTTCCTATGGGCAATTCACTAAAACTCTCTACCGGAGTCCCCCGGTAGAGTAGGCGAATACAGACGATAGAGAGTGTGACAACCCCACACTCTCTAATAGAGATGAGCACAGAAAATGCAGTAATAAAATCGTTACCAAAAGAAATTTGTCTGAATGAACTTGGATGTTGGCTTCGGTCCCTCCGGCAGAAGTTGGACGTGCTCGCGTCGGAATTTTGTCGCCGGAAGGAGGAGTAATTGATGTGCACAGTTTCGATGAAGAAGACTTTAAACTAAGATGTTAATCTCAGCAATTAACTTCACCCTTGTTACACTTGTGCACTTGCTGCCTTTTATAGATGGTCTTGAGGCGTTAAATTTTATCCAGATCCAAACTTTTCGCTGACTTTATCCACGGTGGAAAAGTACGGAAGAGCACAAATTAATCCATTGCGTGGCTTCGGTTTAGCAATTAGAGGAGTAACCATCAACGTGTAAATTAATTTAAATGAAATGTTATCCTTTATCTAGACACCTTTAGATGAGTGAAATTCAAATGGGTAGTAAAAAAATCATGTTACAAAGTTTAAACAACTTCACGTGCATGGATTTATTAATGAATAAAAAATAATATTTTATTAGTATTACTTTAGCAAGATTAAAATAAAAACAAATCAATTAAATAAAACATTATTATTATATGTAGAAATAATTTTATCCTCTAATAAAACTTCAAATTAAACTGAAAAAAAATAATGAAGAGTAATTTTGCAAAAAAGTCCCTGCAAAACTAAGTTAGTCCAATAAAAATTAATCATGTAAAACAAGGTTAGCACAATTTTATTTGGACTAAAATAAGATAAAATTCTAAGTTAATTAGACCCTGTCTCCCAGACCAGGATCTAACCAGGACTCAACTTAGATCACCCAAATGGGTCTAAGTTGGACCGCGCCTAAAGTCCAAGATTGGACTCGTCCTCACTGGTTCGCTCCTCCAGTGACTTACCTTACTTACCCATTGTGCAGTTTTACTTGACCTCTTGACCCACCAGGACTTCCTGCCAGAACTCAACCATCCTGGACTTTCCGCCAAGTCTCAACCAACTTGGTCTTCGACCAGTTGTCAACCCAACTGGACTTTCCGCCAGAGCTCAACCACCCTGGACTTCGGCCTGGTGTCTGGTCCTAAGTCTTTCAACCCTGCACACTTGGTAAAGAGGTTAAACACACAACACGTCTAACTTTGACCTATTTGTCATTCATCAAAACTTGAGTTTGACCGTTAGTGCAAACTGCACCAACATATGGTACCCCTGTACCGAATCTTTTGATTTAATTGGCTATACCGATTCCGACTACGCTGGATGTAAGTTGGATCGGAAAAGCACAAGTGGGGGTTGCCAATTTCTAGGTTCGTCCTTAGTAAGCTGGTCAAGTCGGAAGCAACATTGTGTTGCTCTCTCTACGACCGAGGCAGAATATATCACTATGGGAGAGAGCGTATCACAATTGTTGTGGATGATACATACTTTAGAGGACTATGGATTGAGTTACAAGGGTGTGCAAGTGTTGTGTGACAACATTAGCACAATTAACCTAACCAAAAATCTAGTTCATCATTCTAGGACTAAACATATTGAGGTGCGTCACCACTTCATTAGGGATCATGTAGCTAGGGGAGATATTGTACTCTCACATGTAGAGTCCAAGTCAAACCTCACTGACATTTTCACTAAACCACTCCCCGAAAATGAGTTTAGTTTCTTAAGAAGGGAGTTGGGAATGTGTCGCGCTTCATAGTTTTCAAAATGCATTCAAAACCCTCTATGACTACTTCGAAATTGTTGGGAAACAATTGGGTAACTTTGGGGATATCTCACACAAACTATAAGGTTTACCAAAATATTTTTGTTTGCTAGAAATGGGGTGAGATGTTAAGATCAACTCAATTTCTCAAAATGTCAATGCATCCCTTAAGAAATTAAGTTGACGAGATAATAATCACTTCGGTGACCAAGTATGGGGAAAACCAATGCATAACACATGTGTATTTGGCTCCATGATCATACTTGGACATTCCAATCAAGGGAACTTGATTGGAAACTTGATTTTGATACAATCTTGGGTAAAACTTGTTTGAATGATTGTTGATTGAGTTTGACTCCACTTGGGTGGAGCAAAGTGATTGTTGAACCATAAGAACCCTTGACCCTTGTTTAGGGATCAATCTTTAGTCAAGGAATCACTTCCAAGTTCGATACCTTTCATCAGATTTCTTCAAAAATTGTGGGAAAGTCTGAAACTTAAAGTTTCAGATTGTATCAGGGAATTTCAGGAACCCTGATCGGTCACTGGACCGATCAGGCATAGAGTTGATCGGTCCCCGGACCGATCTGGCTACCTACTGAGTTGATCGGTCCATAGACCGATTAGAGGGATCAGTCGAGACTTTGCGGACTCTCGGCTAAATACTCTGTGCTAATCTGGATCGGTTCCCGGACCGATCTGGCACCCTGATTGGGATCGGTCCACAGACCGATCAGGGGGCTCATAGGTTTCTCTCCGAACCCTACTGTTCGTGTCCTGATCGATCAGTCGATCGATCAGGAGCGCGCCTGATCGGTCACCCGATCGATCAGGCCCAGGTCAGTCCGATCAGGCCATAGCCTGATCGGTCTGGGCGCTATCAGATCGAACGGTGATCCATTCAATCGCATTAAATTGCGGTTGGTGGACCGATCCACCAATCGATTCACTTCACGAAAAACCTCTCATTGCTAAACCCTAGCGCTGACTCCCACTACCTTGCGTCTCTGAGAGTCTTCCTCATCTCCTTCTTCCTCTTGCAAGTGCGCGCGTGCGGTTCTGAGAGGGCTCCTACGAGCTTTCTCTTCTTCCTGTGAAGTCTCTCTCTGAAGGTTTTCTTGCGCTCATCTCGTTCGGCGAGAGCCTTTTTGCTGCGCAACCTCTTCTTCCGACCTTTAAGAAGTTCGTCAATGGCACCTAAGTAAGCTTTTGTCTCAGTTTTCCTTACAAATCAGTCTATAGTGTTTATATTTGAAGCTAACCATGTTTTGGTGTGTTGTGCCGTGACCCTTGTTTTGGCTGTGACTTTTGGCCGTGACCCTCTTGATCAAATGCTTCACTTTATGATTACTCTTCTATGATCAAATCTTGGTTCCTTGATTAAACTGTGTTCTGTTAATCATTGTGTCTTGATCACGTTCTCTGATTGGGTCTAACCTTGTCTTGATCAATTTGATCGAATCTTATTCTTGTGATTGGTGTCCTGATTTGGTTTACCTATCTTGATCAAATTTGTCTATTCCAATCTTTAGAAAGTCTTCTAAGGGTAAAGAAGTCGCAGAGGGCAGCTCAAAAGGCAAAGGCCCCTCATCATCTACACCTTCGTCGGGACCTTCACCACCTCCACATACAAGATTTTAGAGTATTAGTCTTGTTCTAAAATTTCTATGGCACAATTTCAAACTTATGTCATGTCGGACAGTGGACCAAACTTTTATCTACGAACATTGTCCATTAGTTCGACAAAGTATTGAATACTATAATCTTCAATCCATTCTGTACCTTGAGAGGCCAATTAACCTTGACTTGGTCTCTGAATTCTATAACAACATGGTCTGTGGGGAGGGTACGGGATGGAAAATCCGAGTTGCCAGTGTCGACCTTGATTTTAATCGATCTATTTTCACTGATTTTCTTGGCTATCGCCGGTCAGAAAATGATTTCTTTCTCTACCCTTATCCTCCTAATCCTCTTCCGGTTCCCTTTGATGGAGTCACTCCTGATTCCATCTACGAGTACTTTCTAGGCCATCCCAGGCCAAGGGGTTCCGGTGAGCGCACCCGTGACTTTCCCATATTTCCTGCTCTTCGCCTTTCCCCCGTTGACTATGTTCTGTTTAAGATCATCACCAATTGTCTCCTACCAACTACTTCGAAAACCTAGATGAGATTCGCCCGTTCCACTGCTTGATGCTCTACGGGATGCATCAGTAGTTAGATTTTGACCCGGTGGCTTCGGTCTATTTCTCCATCATCGTCTACAGTATGCAGTCCGCCCAGACAGTCTACATGTCATTTGGCCATATCATCACTGCTTGGCTGGAGTCAGTTGGCATTGATGTTTCACAGGGCTGCCTTATACCCATGGTTCGACAGGATTGTCGAATTGATCATCGTATGATGGCCCAATCTGGCATTGTTGTCGGATCACGAGGGCTGCAGTGGAAGGTTCGACGACATGAGGGGAAGTTACCGAGAGCAGTCCCTGACCAGGAGTCGTCGGCTGATGTTGAGGATTATGATGAGTGGGCTTCTGATTTATGCTGGCAGGTTGCGGAGTTAGAGCAGTTGATGCAGCGCGAGCTACATATTTCCGAGCTCTGGCAGCAGGAGGTCAGCTCGGAATTTCAGACTTTTGATCGCCATCTCGATGCTCTAGCATCTGATGTCTCTGACATCAGCTCCTGACAGGACACATGGTATGAGGAGTGGTATCATCATACGTTTCCTGATGGTGCGTCCCCGAGCAGCCCTTCACCAAAAGATGTTATATACATTGATGATTCTTCAGATGATGACCATGTGGGGGATTGCTGACATTGACTGTTATTTTGTGTGTCAAATTTGATTGTGCTCAGTAACTTTGTTGGTGTTTTGACTTTGCTGCGGTATTTTACATGTATGTCTTACTTGCCTTATCATGCTTCGAATGTTGGCGTATATATGTTTACATGATTACTATCTGACTATATGCCTCATTCTATTTTGCTATGTTGATGTTTTTGATGCCATGCTCATATGATACATATGCTTGTTTTTCCATGCTCCATTTTTGTCATATGTATTCATATGGTTTTCAAAATTCAATCAAATCTTTATTATTTTGGGATACCCCTAGGGTTGAGGGGGAGTGTGGTTTAAACTTAACAGCCCTTCTAGACCCCTTTTCTGTGTTCGACAAAGGGGGAGAGTGTTGGTTGGTTAAGTTTAGGATGATTATATTGTAGGGGGAGGATCTTGATTCCCCTATGATTCTGAAAGTTGAGAAAGTGATTGCGAGTCCCTAAACTTAAAATCGGATTGTCAAACAACAAAAAGGGGGAGATTGTTGATGCAGTCTGACCCTGATTGTTGTTTTGGTGTTGATACCGATTTTAGTTTAGGTTGATGATTATTGATTATGATTAAGTCCTGATCGTGGATCAGGCATGTTATGGAAATCCTAGCTTGGAGGGCTAGGTGTTGAAAAATCCTAACCTGGATGGTTAGGTGTGGTAAATCCTAGCTTGGAGGGCTAGGTGTTGAAAAGTCCTAATTCGAAAGAGGTGGGTGAAAAGTCCTAGCTTGGAGGGCTAGGTGAAAAGTCCTAACTTGGAGGGTTAGGTGAAAATTCCCATCTTGGAGAGTTAGGTGAAAAAGTCCTGGCTTGGAGGGTCAGGTCCTAGCTTGGAGGGCTAGGTCTGGAAAATTCCTAATTCGGAAGGGTTGGGTGAAAAGTCCTAGCTTGGAGGGCTAGGTGAAAAGTCCTAACTTGGAGGGTTAGGTGCAAATTCCCAACTTGGAGGGTTAGGTGAAAAATCCTTAGCTTGGAGGGCTAAGGTGGATGAAATCCTAGCTTGGAGGGCTATGTTTGAGTCCCTGGATCGGTCTGGTGATCGATCAGGGAAGCTGGCACGCTGCTCCATCGCGGATCGGTCTAGTGACCGATCCAGGAATGACTGATCGGTCTGGTGACCGATCAGGGAGCACACAGTGAGGTTGGGAACCTACTGTGCGGCTCCTGATCGATCTGGTGACCGATCAGGGAGTATGCGTTTCACCCACTGCTTGGCTTCTGATCGGTCTGGTGACCGATCAGGGAGCACTCAGTGAGGTTGAGTTCCCCTGTTGATCTGCTCCTGATCGGTCTAGTGACCGATTTGGCTCACTGTGCAGATTGTTCTGGAGAACGATCCAGCTTCGCGAGTTCCTCACTAAGATCGATCAGGACAGAGCCTGATCGGTCTGGTCATGATCTGATCGGTCTGGTGATTGATCAGGAGGCTCTCTGATCGGTCCGGCAACCGATCAGGAGGTTTGGACTGCGAAACTCAGAAATCGCCTGGAATAGGGGTGGATCGGTCTGGTGACCGATCCACAACCTGGGATCGGTCCAGGAGAGTCCCAAAGAAATCACGATTTCTGATTGAGCATTGGGGATCGATCAGGACGAAGCCTGATCGGTCTGAACCCATCCTGATCGGTCTGGTGACCGATCAGGAGACCCTCTGATCGGTCTGGTGACCGATCACTTTAATTCAAAATGCACTGTCAGACGCTCTGATTGCGTCTGAACGTATCCGATTCTCTGCGCTTAATCTCTGATGCTTGATTTTCTGTTTGATATGCTGCTCTAATGATCTGATGAAGCTGCAGGTGACAGGGAAGGATTCAAACACTCAAGGAGAAGTCTGTTGGTGCCCCGGTTGGTTTTGATGTGATCAACCAAGTTAGGTTAGGTCCTGTTGGTTTTAATCCCTCTGCTAAGTGTGCAGGAGCTTTGGTACGGAGGAAGTCGAGCGTAAGACGTAGCAGACGAGAAGGATTGTGCGGGGAAGTGAGCCGACGGGCTTGGTACAATCCGAGGGACACGGAAGCTGTGGAAGAGTACGCCGGTGGAGCGAGAAGGACGTGCGCGGTGTCCGAGGGACGAGAAGCCGGGAGGAAGGACGCTCGAGGGGCGAAAGGCCGTAGTCGGGTTCGGGTGAGCCTAACTCCGGTTGGCTGGAAATCACCCAGAAGACGAAGAATCAAAAAGACTGGTCCAAGCACCCAAAAGAAAAGAGAAAATTATTTGGTGCCAAGAAGATTCGAACCTACGACCACACTACTGGATGTCTCCATACTTACCAAATGGGATAAACAGGTGATGTGAATAAGTTGATGTGAGCCGAAGATAAAGTTAATCACCTGCTGCGAATAGAAGCAATGTTTTAATTAAACTTTATCTTCTAAAGGATAACCTTATCCTTTAATCAGATCTAATGGATGCAGTTTAATCCCATCCAAGATTAACTGTCCAGATTATATCCATGGATCAACGACCAAGAGAAAATTCATCAAAAATCAACAATCCAGATTTATTCTCTTAGGCTATAAATAGGCTTAGAGATTTAGCTTTAGGAATCAATCATTCTTATTCATTCTTGTAAAATCTCTAAAAGTCTAGTGTGCTACTTTTGTAAGGCTTCTCCGCCACAAGGAGATTTTTATTGAGCGTCCACTGTCTTGGAAGCAACGTCCTTAGTTGCGACCAAGTGTTTTTTAAAGACGAGTGCCTTCCATTTTTTATTTTTTTTTATCGTCTATTTAGCCCCTCTAGCCGGTCCAACCCGATCCAACAAGTGGTATCAAAGCCAAGGTCGCCGCAGAAGGACTAATCGCCGACTGCAGCAATTTCATGAAAATGGTTGGAGCCGTAATCTACCCGCCGAAGTTTGAGGGGGAGTTCGCGATGTGGAAGCGTCGAATGCAGGTATTTTTTTAAAACAGATATTGAACTGCTATTAATTATGAAAAATGGTTTTTCAGTTCCAAAAGACAACAACGACAAGGATAAAGAAATAGAGTCGTGGACTAAGAAGGAGCAAGCGGACTTTGTAGCAAACAGCAAAGCGGAATTTCATCTGCTAGCCGTTCTTCCCGCACAAGAATCAACCGCATCGGAAATTACAACTCGACAAAAGAGCTCTGGGAGAAATTCCTGGAATTGCATGAAAGTACCTCAGAGCCAAAACTGAAGGCCACTTGGGACGAGTCCTCGTCAGAGGAATCAGAAGGTCAAGAATACGTGGGACTTACGTTAATGGCAAATCATCAAGAAGGGAGCACTGATGAAGGGGGAGAGATGTCAGAAGAAACTGACGACGAAGAAAGAACCTCGCTTTTCGAAAGCGACCCGGTAAGTGAGGTCTGTTTTCTTCCTCATGATCAATTATATGCAGGAGTTAAAGCCTTGCTTAAATCTAATTGTAGATTAGAAAAAGAAAATTTGAAATTGAAAAATGAATTGGCACTTACTTTCTCTTCTGAAATTTTAAAAAATGAAAATGGTAATTTAAAAAACTTAGTGCAAAAATTAGAACTTGATATTGCACATTTACGCCAAAAGAAAAATAGCTTTCCTGATAATTTAAATTGGTATTTTAAAAATCATAAGGGTCAATTTAAAAATGTGCCCAAAAGCTATATTCCGCCTAAGTTTTTAATTAATCCTGTTGTGACGACCCACCTTTCGTTACTTACTTAAGCTTTAAGATTACTACTACTTGACTTCCCTTAACTTGTTTTTTTTTCCTTCTCTTTTTTTTTCAAAAAAAATAAAACAACTTTCATTTTATTTGCTTTGCCAGGATTTGACCCCTAGACCTCTTCGTTGTAACACTAAAGCACTAACCAACTGCTCTACACAACTTCTCTTTAATAGTACCAGTCGACTGCTATATAGCAGTCGACTGATACCAGGCGACTGACCTTTTGGCAGTTGCCTGGTGCATCGAACAGAAGCTACTGTTTGATAGGGCAGGTGACTGGTCCTGTACCAGTCGACTGGTACGCCTGAAAACCTGCATTTCAGACCTGAAACTCATCTCCATCCATCCACAAAACACATACTTTCAAGCCATACAAAGGCATAACACCATTTCTATACTCTATACTAGTTTTCTAAACATTTTAGCCAATCAAAACAACTTCATAAACTTGAAATTAGGACTTTTGCGGAAGTAAATAAGTTATGAAAATCTATATGAACTTTAGACTAGAGTTTGTACCAAATTTTGTATCTATGCAAGGTTTAAACAAAGTCATTCATTCTACCACTTCGAAACACCAAAACACATGTTCTACAAGACTTAGCCCAATGATCTCTTCCACGGTTCCGCCGCCATTGAACATCAATGCAAGTCCCTTCGCCTCCTTAACTTATGCTTTTTCTTTACCTTTGTCTGCAATAGAAGGAAATGCAACTAATAAGCAAAATGCTTAGTAAGTAAATCCTAACTCACAAATCCAACGATAAGGGATAAACATGTTTTTTTTTCAAAGAATGCTTACTTCCAAAATACATGCACATGGGAAACTTACATATACTTATCTTGCTCAATCATGATGAAAACATTACTTGCATAAAACATTTGCAAACTTAACATGCTCATACGTTAAAAACACTAACTTCTTTACTCTTACCCTTTATCATGCTTGCAAAGTATCAATGTGAACTTATTGAAATAAAGACATGTACTCAAAGCTAAAACACTTGTAAATACTTATATACTTGAAAATAATATTCAACTTTCTTTAGGCCTTGACATTGTACCATGGTATCAATGTACCAATTGCGCGCTTCTCTAATAGGTTTCGGGGTAGCTAGCCACCGCACCCTATTAGAGCTTCTTTCTAACTTTCTGTGGGCCTCTCTTTTGCCCGGTACATGTCACTTTACAAAAGTAAAATACTTTCTTAGTCATAAAGCTTATAATTATCAAGCTATCTTTCCTTTTGCATAACTTTTTGCATTACAAAACTTTACCTTTCTTACTTGGAACTTTCATCGAGCACCTTGCGTGCCCTTAACCCAAAACTCATTTTTGGGACTTTTCAAGAATTTAGTCTTATCACACTTAAGTCACACAACCGAAACTTAATCAAAACCAAGTCCTAAGTTAATAAACATGTTCTCTTTATAAACTTAAGACACGCAATTAGCATAAACTTAAAACATGCACTTAGATCATAAAATCAAGGTTCTACATCGAAAACGACATAACGGAAACTACTTCTATTGCAGGTAAGTGATCTACTTACCGTTATCTTGAAGAAAACTCACTAAATCGAGGTATAAACCTAGCGTAGAACTCCTCTCTTCTTCCTTGTGAGAAATCTCCACTCTTTGGCCCTAGGGAGAAACCCTAGATTCTCTCTACTAAAGGGGAAGGAGAAGAAGAAGAAGGATCCTTGGCTTCCTCTGTTTTCGCAGCCCCTCCCTCGCCCCCTTCTCGCACGCAGCCGACAAAATCCCTAATCCCCCTTACGTGACTTAAGCGGGGTTAATATACCTCTTAATGAAAAGGCCTAACTACACTACAACATTATTTCTCTCCACCTTTTTCTGTGCTTGATACCCTAGCCCAGCTGGTTCCTTGGGCGCCCTTAGGGGTTTGCTCCTCCTGTGGTCGCGAGTTTGAACCCCTGCTGCCCTTTAAAGTTTTTCTTTTTTTTTTCTTATTTTGATCCGAAAAAATGCTATAATATTCCGAAAAATGCTAGAAAAATTCCTAAAAATCCCTAATAATACTAGGAAATTATTGGGTGTTACACTTGTAGATAAGAACTTATTTTGGGTTTCTAAATTTGTATTAAACTGAATTTTTTTTGTTATTATATATGTGCGTAATTTTTTTCTCTAACAAAAATTATATCATTATTTTTTTATGCACAATTATGTTGTCTATCTACTGAAAATTCTTTTAAATTTTTTGA
Organism: Boesenbergia rotunda; assembly: GCA_024364735.1. NCBI lineage: Eukaryota > Viridiplantae > Streptophyta > Magnoliopsida > Zingiberales > Zingiberaceae > Boesenbergia > Boesenbergia rotunda. The sequence continues at coordinate 74,044 of JAGFNQ010008966.1, read as the reverse complement.
ATATTTTTTTTCTCTCAAAATTTAAAATTAAGAGTTTAGGGGGAAATTCATTTTTGGACTTGATGAACGAATTTAAAACTCAAAATTTTTGTCCAAACTCATATTTCATCTTCAACTTTAACAAAAAATATTTAGATTTTTTTTATTGAAATATGATTTTTTTTTTCAAAATTCGATAGAAAAAGATTTTGACCAGATTCGATTTTTTTTGGATCTCCTCATCAACTGTGGATTTTATCAAAAAAAAATTTAGATTTTTAAAATTTTTTTTACAAAAAAATGGAATTAACTTTGAAAAAAAAATATGCCATTTTAAATTTGAAAAATCTGTGTCAACAGGTTTTTTTTCACATAGAAAATTTTTTATCGCACTCAAAAATTTTTCTTCCCTACTTATATTTCTCAATTTTTTGATGTGATCAAAGGGGGAGGAATAGTATTAAGTTAAGAGGTAGAATTTTAATTTACTCGAAATTAAAATTTTTTGAACTTAAACTGTTTACATTATTATGTATATTTCTTTATTTTGATATCCCTAACTAAACTTGGGTTGATGCAATTGTTGGTGCCCCGGTTGGTTTTGATGTAATCAACCAAGTTAGGTTAGGTCCTGTTGGTTTTAATCCCTCTGCTAAGTGTGCAGGAGCTTTGGTACGGAGGAAGTCGAGCGTAAGACGTAGCGGACGAGAAGGATTATGCGGGGAAGTGAGCCGACGGGCTTGGTACAATCCGAGGGACGCGGAAGCTGCGGAAGAGTACGCTGGTGGAGCGAGAAGGACGTGCGCGGTGTCCGAGGGACGAGAAGCCGGGAGGAAGGATGCTCGAGGGGCGAAAGGCCGTAGTTGGGTTCGGGTGAGCCTAACTCCGGTTGGCCGGAAATCACCCAGAAGACGAAGAATCAAAAAGAGTGGTCCAAGCACCCAAAAGAAAAGAGAAAATTATTTGGTGCCAAGAAGATTCGAACCTGTGACCACACTACTGGATGTCTCCATACTTACCAAATGGGATAAACAGGTGATGTGAATAAGTTGATGTGAGCCGAAGATAAAGTTAATCACCTGCTGCGAATAGAAGCAATGTTTTAATTAAACTTTATCTTCTAAAGGATAACCTTATCCTTTAATCAGATCTAATGGATGCAGTTTAATCCCATCCAAGATTAACTGTCCAGATTATATCCATGGATCAACGACCAAGAGAAAATTCATCAAAAATCAACAATCCAGATTTATTCTCTTAGGCTATAAATAGGCTTAGAGATTTAGCTTTAGGAATCAATCATTCTTATTCATTCTTATAAAATCTCTAAAAGTCTAGTGTGCTACTTTTGTAAGGCTTCTCTACCACAAGGAGATTTTTATTGAGCGTCCACTGCCTTGGAAGCAACGTCCTTAGTTGCGACCAAGTTTTTTTTTAAAGACGAGTGCCTTCCATTTTTCATATTTTTTTTACCGTCTATTCACCCCCCCCTCTAGCCGATCCAACCCGATCCAACAAAGTCAATGGAGGCTTTCCTTGGAGCAGGTTTGTCTGTTTTCTATCTCAAGTTGCAACGGCTGGAGCTGTAGACTGAAGCTGCTGACTGGAGCTTGGCTGAGGGAAGCTCAGGGAGTCCAGGGAGAGCTCAGTGGTAGCTGGCGTTGGCAGGGAAGCAGCTGGAGGCTGTAGGAGATGGTGTCACCTGGTGCTGAGTGGAGAAACAAAAGGGCTCAAGAAAGCTTCGTTGAAGCAGAGTTCGAATGGGAGTTCTTACTGTGCCCTTGTGTTCTCCACATCTTGCTTGTATGTTCTGAAGTGTGATCATCTTGTGCAAGCAACCAAAATCTATGAAGCAACCACTCATTACTTGAGCGCTTGAAGGAAGGGACAAGAAGCTCCGAGTCCAACAGCGAGAAGACACGAGGAGAAGGCTCTTGCGTGAGATCGTCGCTGGGTGGAGCTCTGAGGGAGTTTGCTGTGTTCTTGTCTTTGCTAAGTGCTAAGTAAGATCTTTCTTGTGTTTCATTGTGCTTAAACCTATATCTGTGATTGAAACGCTGTGGAGAGGTTTCTCCACCGAGAAGGAGGTTGCTTTCTATCCGGTGATAACCGGGGCTTGATCTGCCGACGATCAAGGGATCGCCCACCTTAAGGGCACGCCAAGGAGTAGGGGCAAGTTATCCCCGAACCTTGTAAACCCTCCTTGTTAGCGATCTTGCTAGTTGTGTTTGTTTGCCTTCGTTTTCTGTTTTCTGCTTACTCTGTGTTTGCTACTTCCGCTGTGCTACTGATACATTTGAGTGCAGAAATTTGATAAAGTCTTTAAGTCCAAGTGTTTGGCTATATTCACCCCCCCCCCCTCTCTAGCCATTCGGTTCCAACAGTATTGTGGGTTGGTATGGGTAGTGACATCAAGGGAAGACTAAAACTAGGACTTTAGGTCGAGGTTCAATTGAACCATTTAGCTAGTTTTTGAGTTTTGTATCAATATTGGGAATGGTGATAGATACATTTTTGAGTGTATTTTTTCCAAGTAGGTATGGGTACCACAAATCTCTCCACAAAATTTGGGAGTTTTTGGAGATCTGTGGAATTTTTAGTGCATTTCTGAAATTGGGTCAGAAAGGTTGAAAGTTGGGTTTTCAGGGTGCCAGTCGACTGGGATAGTGGGCAGTCGACTAGTAAAGGCTGATTTTGGTGTTTCAGCAGTCAAATGTTGTCCAAATGATGTCAAACAAGTATATAATCTCATGGGTGGTTGATGGACCCAAACTAGGTGTCACGAAAGTGGGTCTCAAATTTAGATGTTTATAAAAAGCTGGAAACCCTTTTTACAATCAAAATGAAAACGTAGTAAAGGGACCACAGGTCGTATTTTTCCTAGGGACTAGTTGAGAGTGTTTGATTCGAGCTTGAGTTTATGTGTTGTTTGTGAATTTTGGGTTTCAAATAAAATTGAGTTTTGGGGTTGCAAATCGGAATGGAAATGCAACGAAAAGAAAAGAATTTCAACTAAATGCACTAAACAAGTGATGGCAACTAAGGAATTCAACCAAAAGAAGACCTACTCAACCAAGGTAGCTAAATCGAAATTAAAAGGGAACACAATGGATATTGAATGCAATCTAAATGCTAAACAAATGAATAAGCGCAGTGATGGTAGATTTTGGAAACAAACAAGCTTAACACAAATCAATGCATACGAAATTCAGAAATTACACAAGCAGCAACTCAACTCTGCTACAAGTTTTGAAAGACAATAAATGCAAACAAAATTCAGAAATGGATAAATGCAGTACCAGTTGATTTCAGATAATATAGCACACTAAAAATGCCCTATAACTTGGTACCAATCACTACCTAAACTGAACTTGATATAAAGTACCGAATTTCAGCAACTTGGCACGCAAGAGAAGGAAAACTGCATGTACCGAAAATGATGTTAATGCAGGACTGTTATCTAACAGTTAAGATTTGAAACTGATCTATGCAGCATTGGAATGTAAACTACCAGTCAAATGAAACTTAAAGCTGGAAGAAGAAATCCAGAATCGAAATGCAGAATAATTCAGAAACAGAAAATGCAAAGGGCAGTGCAGAATTTCAAGAACACTTCAAATGCAGAACAAACACAACAAAACAATCTAAATTCGAGTATACAATCTATGGTTCCAATGAGATTCGAAAAAAAAAACTAAAGTTCCCTTGATTCAAACTTTAGAAACATTGACTGATACAATGCAAGCTAAAACTGAAACTGCTGAGTGAAATGGAGATTATAAACAGCTAGCCGAAACTAAACTGCAGAATTTTGAACTGAAAGCTAAACAAACTCAAATCAAATGCATTAGCTAACTAAATGTTGTCTTAAATTGCAGGCATCCAAATTAGACATAAACTGAATTCGCAAAAAAAACTGCAAAAATCAGAAACAACTTAGAAATGGCAAAACAGGGCTGATACGCAAGCTTCAGCTGATTCGTAAGGATTTAAGTAGCAAATCACTGAAAATCAAAGCAATTATCCACTAGACAAGCTTCCTAAACTACTTGACTTGAAGGATATAAACCTAATTAAGCAGAAACAATTATGAAACAAAATCTAAGTGCTGATACAGAAAATTCGGAACTGAATTTGAGTGCAGAAATAAATTTACAGCTAAATGCAATGAAAATTAATTACGAAACTAATCCTCAACCCTTCCCGAGCTCAAAATCTCCTTGTTCGTCAAGCAAAGGCTGGCCTCGAACCCCTAAGCTTAGCAAATTAGTGGAAATCAGCTTCGCTTGATCAACTCTGCTCAAACTACATCAGCTGGGGAAATCCAATCCGAATCCCTTCGATCTCAGTTAAATGGATTGCGATGATGAATCGAGGATCATCTGAGCTCACCTGAGAACCCCTACAAGTAGCTCAGATGATCGGAAATGGATTGTGGCTGAGATTCAAGTGCTCGGACCACAGAGCATGCCGAAACCCTCAAACACCTTTGTCCGGATGAAAATTGAGCTGAATTCTTCACCGAAACTATCTCCAATGATTCAGATGATGATCCAAGGTCGAGATTGAGGTGGTCACGCCTTCAAAACCAAAGAACTTGCAAGCAAAACGTGTAGGATCGGGTCGACCGGCTAGAGGGGGGTGAATAGACGGTTTATGAAAAATAAGCACTAACACTCGTCTTTAAAAAGAAATAAACTTGGTTGCAACAGAGTCGTTGCTTCCAAGGCAGTTGATGCTCAAACAGAAACTCCTTAAGGCAGAGAAGCCTTTACAGTTATAGCACAGAGAAAGCTTAGAGAGAAAGAGAGTTTACAACTCAATGAATTAAATGAATACATGAATCTAAATCTCTAAGCCTATTTATAGGTTGAGTGATATGATCTTGATCATTGATACAAGATTGAGTTGTATCTTGATCGTAGATCTAAGATTATCTCAACCAAATTTTGAACTCTAATTAAAAGAGATAAAAAAAATTCATCTCTTTTAATCGGCAGATTATCTCAATCAAGATTGAGTTGTGACTTTTGAACGTTGAAGCTTAGATTGAGTTGTGACTTTTGAACGTTGAAGCTTTTAACAAGCTTTTAATTAAAAGCTTTAATAAAAGCTATAATCGGCTTTTTAATTAAAAGCTTTAATAAAAGCTTTTCGTAAGTAGATCTTTTAGGTGATTTCTGACCAACTGGAATTAGGCTCACCCGAACCCGACTCCAGCCTTTCGCCCCTCGAGCGTCCTTCCTCCCGGCTTGTCGTCCCTCGGACGTCGCACACGTCCTTCTCGCTCCACCGACGTACTCTTCCGCAACTTCCGCGTCCCTCGGATTACACTGAGCCCGTCTGCTCACTTCCCTGCGTAATCCTTCTCGACCGCTGCGTCTTACGCTCGACTTCCTCCGTTCCTAAGTTCCTGCATACTTAGACAGAGGGATTAAAAACACACAGGACCTAACTAACCTAGTTGATCACATCAAAACCAGCCGGGGCACCAACAATCTCCCCCTTTTTGATGTGGATCAACCCAAGTTTAGTTAGGGTAAACGAAAAAAATAAAACTAAATTAAGCAGTTAAGCATAAAAAATATAATATTGCAATCAATAACCACAACCTCCCCCTAAACATAAGCTACTCTCCCCCTTTGATCACAGCAAAAATGGGGCACAAAAAATAGGGAAAGGAAAAAATATGATTAGAACTTAGAAAAATGTGAAACATTTTTTTTTTGAGCCGTGAATAGATTAAGTGCATATCACCGAAATTTAATTTTTGAATAAAAAATTTTCAATTTTTTTTTTAAAATTAAAAAATATGAATTTCAATTAAAAATTTATAGAAATTAATTCGTCCATTGGAAAATTTTTAAAAATTTTTGTACAGGTGGAAGATAAAATTATTGCTTTTTACAAAAATTTCCAAATTAAAATCTATTTTGTATATTCAAAAAAATAAATCATATAGTGGCAGGATAAAATATTCAAAGATATATTTTTAAAATTCAAAAATCTCATAAAAAATTAAAAAAAATTTACCAAGTTTAATTGACTATGTGTAGATCTCAAAAAAATTGGTTCTTGCAGAATAAATTAATTTTCTAATTTTAAAGTTAAAATTTTATTTTTCAAAAGAAACTTAATCATAAAATGTGTTAATCTATTTCTAATTTTGCAAGAAAAATTATGCAGTAATAGAAAACTAATTCAAAATTGATTTTGGTATCCAAAATAGATTTCTATCGACAGGATTAACTAAAAATTTGGATGGAATGTAATTCTTTGGCACCTTTTTAAATTGGCCTTTATGGTTTTTAAAATACCAATTCAACTTTTCAGGATAACTATTTTTCTTGTGTCGCAAACAGACAATATCACATTCTAATTTCTCAACTAAATTTTTCAGATCAATACTTTCATTTTTTAATTTAGAATTTTCTTTTTCTAATCTGCAATTAGACTTGAGCAAGGCTTTAACACCAGCATACAATTGATCATGAGGAAGAAAACAAACCTCACTTACCGGATCGCTTTCGAAAAGCGAGGTTCCTTCTTTGTTGTCGCTTTCTGATGTCGCTCCCCCTTCAACACTGCTCCCCTCTTGATGACTTGCCATCAGCGCAAGTCCTGCGTACTCTTGAACTTCTGATTCGTCCGACGAGGTCTCGTCCCAGGTGGCCTTCAATGCCTTCTTTTTCTTTGGCTAGTTTTTGATTTTTGGGACACTGATCTTTTAGGTGTCCCTCCTCGTTGCAGTTGTAGCATCGGACAGTTCGTTTCTTCGGAGACCGCCTTTTCTTCTGCATTCTCGAAAAGTTATTAGCTTTAAAAAAACTTTTAAACAAACATACTATTTGCGTTGTCTCGTCGTCCGTCGAGGATTCTGACTCCTTCTCCGTTCTCCTTGTGTTTAGGGCCAGATTCTTCGTCTTTCTAGATCCTGCCCACCGAGATTCATGTAATTCGAAAATGGAAAACATTTCATCTAATGTACTTACCTCTAAATATTTGGAGATGTAATAAGCGTCGACGATTGAGCTCCACTCCTGGGTCCTTGGGAAGGCGTTGAGGGCGTATCGAATGGAGTCGCGATTACTTACCGATTCGCCGAGTTGGGTGAGTCCGGAGATTAGCTCCTTTATTTTGGCATGAAGTTCAGTCACCGTTTCTCCTTCCTTCATTTGCAGGTTTATCAGCTGGTTCCGGAGGAGATCCTTTCTTGCTGATTTGGCTTCAGAGGTACCCTCATGAAGTTCTAGGAACTTCTCCCATAATTCTTTTGCGGAGTGGTAGTTGCCGATCCGGTTTACCTCTTGAGTAGGCAAGACTGTTAGGAGGTGGAACTCGACCTTACCATTGGCAACAGATTCCGACTGCTCCTTCTTATTCCACAAGCTTTCTTCTTTTTCATCCCCGTTCGCATCTTTAGGAACTGCAAAATCATATTTTATTGATAAAAGAATATCAAAATCTGTACGAAAAAATACCTCCATTTTTTTCTTCCAGACGGTGAAATCCCCTTCGAATTTAGGTGGATGAATGTGCGCGCCGGCCATCGTCTTGTTGCTTTCTCAAGCGATTAGTCCTTTAAAAGCGAACCCGCTCTGATACCACTTGTAGGATCGGGTCGACCGGCTAGAGGGGGGTGAATAGACGATTTGTGAAAAATAAGCACTAACACTCATCTTTAAAAAGAAATAAACTTGGTTGCAACAGAGTCGTTGCTTCTAAGGCAGTTGATGCTCAAATAGAAACTCCTTAAGGCGGAGAAGCCTTTAGAGTTGTAGCACAGAGAAAGCTTAGAGAGAAAGAGAGTTTACAACTCAATGAATTAAATGAATACATGAATCTAAATCTCTAAGCCTATTTATAGGTTGAGTGATATGATCTTGATCGTTGATACAAGATTGAGTTGTATCTTGATCGTAGATCTAAGATTATCTCAACCAAATTTTGAACTCTAATTAAAAGAGATAAAAAAAAATTTTCATCTATTTTAATCGGCAGATTATCTCAATCAAGATTGAGTTGTGACTTTTGAACGTTGAAGCTTAGATTGAGTTGTGACTTTTGAACGTTGAAGCTTTTAACAAGCTTTTAAAAAGGTTTAATAAAAGCTGTTATTGGCTTTTAATTAAAAGCTTTAATAAAAGTTTTTAATTGGCCATTATAGCTTTTAATTAAAAGCTTTAATAAAAGCTATAATCGGCTTTTTAATTAAAAGCTTTAATAAAAGCTTTTCGTAAGTAGATCTTCTAGGTGATTTCTGACCAACTGGAATTAGGCTCACCCGAACCCGACTCCAGCCTTTCGCCCCTCGAGCGTCCTTCCTCCCGGCTTCTCGTCCCTCGGACGTCGCACACGTCCTTCTCGCTCCACCGGCGTAATCTTCCGTAACTTCCGCGTCCCTCGGATTACACTGAGCCCGTCGGCTCACTTCCCTGCGTAATCCTTCTCGACCGCTGCGTCTTACGCTCGACTTCCTCCGTTCCTAAGTTCCTGCATACTTAGACAGAGGGATTAAAAACACACAGGACCTAACTAACCTAGTTGATCACATCAAAACCAGCCGGGGCACAAACAATACGAAGAGAAAACAAAGAAGAACAATGTTGCGGCGAAGACGCGACGAGGAGAAACCTGTGGAAAATTTTGATTAAGTACTTAATAATGGACGGCCCAGATTGATTTGAATGAATCCAACGGCTGATCTTGCTCTGATTTAATCCAAACTTTGATGATGATGATCAGGGGTCAGGATCTGCCTCGTAGTAGCTCGGATCCTCCAGATGTGCAACGGACGGTCCAGATCAACCTAATCTGTGAATGGACGATCTAGAACCCTCTGAGCTTGATCCAACGGTTGAATGAGCTCTGATTGGGATGAAACCTTCAGATCTTGATCAGAGTGCTTGATCAGCCCTAACCCTAGCTTGGATTTCTTTGGATGGTCCCAGATGGCTCAGATCTAGCCGCTTTTGAATCAGACGGCCCAGATTAATCCGAAGCTTGATAACTCGATCCGGGTCCACTTCCGACTCAAGTTTGACCCAGTATGCCCTAGGTCCATGAATCTTTCATGCCTACAAAAATAGATCAAAAATTTAGTGGCAAAATAATTCAAATATATCAAGATTTGCAATTAAGTCCAAAATAAAAGTAAGTTCTAAAACCTAGGGTAATTTCACAATTAAGTAAGTAAAACATGGGTCAATCATGGATTTTAGCAACTAAAATAATCAATAAAATGATACTTATCAACTCCCCCACACTTAAGCTTGAGCATCTCGCGAAACTACTAAGTATGGATCCCCTAGATTTTTTAAGTATAATTAGAAACAAATGAAAAGAAATTACCTAAGGTTGTCAATTCTCAAAAATCTAAGCTCTATGGATTAGTATCTCGTCCTTAAATCAACAACTTAGCCTTTTAATCCATCATGATTCATTGAGATGAATTCAACTCACTAGCCTTTCAAGGAAAATTTTGGTGGCTCTCTCCTTAAGTTCTAAGTTGATGATGGAAGTGGAGCTCACTCAAACACACATGCTTCTTGCACTACCATTGGCTTGCTTATTGTCTACTCTCCACCATTATTCATGATTAGGATCAACATCTACAAAACAAATGAAAACATAGAAAATGGTAAGGAGTGGAATAAAAGCCAAGAAAATGGAAAAATTGATAAAGTGGGAGACTTGGTTGCTCAAAAATATTTCAAATGTGCTTTGCCCCTCTTTAAATCAGATTTGTGTGGTGGAGTAAGACTTTTGCATTGCCCTTCAAAAATTCGATGAAAAGACCTCTTTAGTTCCTTTGTGCCAATTTCTTTTGAGTGCCAACTTTGCTTACTTCTCTTTTCTCCTCATCATTTTTTTCCCTTTTTCTTTCTCTCTAGTCAAGTCGGAATGTTAGTGATTCATAGTTTGGATTTGAATATGATTAATTTGAGAATTTCTGCTCAGCTTGTTTAACTTCCATACACAACACAATCATTTTCAAGTTGATACCCTTGCTTCCCACTTTTGCAACTCGACTTGGCACATGGACTTCTTTTCATCAAAAAAAAAAATTTCTTCACAGAAATTAACTTCTCTTGTCAGGTTTAATGTTCCATGATTCCCCAAAACTCAGCTATCAAATGCTCTTCCTCCATTTAATGGTTTCGGCACTTTAATTCAGCTTACTCTTCTTGAATCTGCCCTCAGTTGTTTGCTTCTGCCTTCAATCAGTTTCTGAACTGTTTTGTTTCAAGTTTCAGCTCCATGCACTAATTTTCAGAATCCAAAATCCTCCACCTCTTCATCCTTGCACCTCTCGGATTTCTTAACAACAGTCAACATCAACTATAAGTGGAAGATTTGCTCCCTGCTGTTTCGAATTTCAGCCCACTGCATTCTTCTTTTTTTTCTGTTCTTGATCTGAAAAATCCAAACAACCGCATTTTCTTTCTCCTTTGATCAGCAGTGGATATTCTTGATACAAATTTGATACATTCAGGAACTTAGTTCCCTGATTCATAGCCTAGAAAAACAACTTCAGCTTCATCTTGATACAAAATCTGTCCCACTAGCATTCCATCTGATGTCTCCTCTTTTCTACTGCTTTCTCAGCTTAGATTCTGACATTCTGATATTGCACAGCTTCATTTCAGGCTTCCTACAAAGTGTGGCTGATCTTACTTCCATAATTCCACTTTCCAATTCTTAATCCAAGCCACTTGTGACACAAACTTCCTTGATTTCAGCCTTTTTTTTCTTTTTTTTCGGAACAGAATTTTTTTTCTTCTTTGTTTCTGATCTAAAACACTTAGCAACCATTCTTCTTTCTGATCAGCAGTGGAGGTGCTCTGCAATTTCTAATTTGCAGTCTTGGAAAACCCGGATTCATCTCAAGTTGGTACAAAAATTGCTTTGGCACAGATTTTCTTCCTCTTCATGTGCGCCACTTGACTTTTTTTTTTCATTTCATTTGCTTCACCTGAATTCAACTTGAGGTTCAACTTCCTTGGATCCTCAAATGACGATCAAGAATCTTCAATTGTTTTCAAACTTTGACCACTTCTTCTTACTAATTTTTGACTCCAACTAAATTCAACTTGGCAAATGTATTTCTTTCCATCTCCTTCTGTTTATAACTGAATTTCTCAACTTTCTTTTGCAAATTCTTGCTATTGCGTGCCACTTTGACTTGGCACAACTTCATTCCTTCCCAGATTTGCAATGAGAGAACAATTCCACCTCCAATTCACAACTAAATTCTCACTTGTTCTTGGTACCAAGCTCCACTCAATTGGGCAAAAAAAAAATTTTCGACATGAAGTGCATCCTTGATAAAAATTTATTCCAAATCACTAACCACTCCCCCACACTTAATCCTTTGTCCGTCTCGGGCAAAGTAGCATCAAGAATCATCCCAAACAACAAGTCCATAGAAAAAAAAATGGGGTTAAGAGTAGGAATAGGGAAATATGAAGTGATACAAGGGGAATTTACGAAAATTGATATGAAATGAGAAGAAAAATGATTTGTCTCTATAAATGTGACCCAATCATTGAAATATGGCTTAGAAAGAACCTAAGCAAGTTCTAGAGCACAATAACATATGTGTATCACAAATATAAGGCTAATTCTCACTAGGCAAAAATAATTCATCTCAAGTCCTCAATTAAGAATCTAAAGCAAAGTAGTACTCAAGCATCCAAGAATTCATCCATGAGCTCAAACCTTAAGTTTTAACAACCAAATTTAATTTATTTTCAAAAGACTCTAAAATGCTATGGAGATAACCTAGAAGGACACATGTATTCCTAATCATGCAAGAAATAAATTTCCAAGAAAACTAAAATGGTATCTACAATGACTCCTAGACATTCTACTCTACTTATGCAATTATTAGCAAGGACTCAATTTAAAAGTGAAAAATGCAATAAAGGAAAATGCAAGAAGGAACAAACTCCCCTTTATTTCTGGTGGGCGGAGTCTATCAAGAAGTAGCCTCCATCGTGGTAGTGGAGGCACATGGGTGGCTGAGAGAATTAGGACTCTCCCACACTTGAACTTTACAAAAATTTGCTCTGGTGGCCGAAGGCGATTTAGGTTCAAGATCCATTGAAGGAATGGAGTGTTATGAATTAAAGTAAGATCTTCTCCACCTTCTTGATGCCTTTTGAAAGTTCTTCCAGGAGGCTGGAGTCTGTTCAGATGGAGCACCCACTCCAGAAGTCTTCTAGACCCTGCAAAACAATGTAATACCCCTCTCAAGCGTGCAGGGTAAGACAGAAATAAAATAATATCAGTCTCTGCATGAAATATATCCAAAACTGCATCATATTCAATTAAATCAATTTGTGGTGCCTTAATAAATTTTTCACAATTATTTCCTACAAAATTTGCATCCAGGAATTCATCACAAACAAAGAAATCAATTTTTGGCACTTCAATAGAAATATCACAATTATTTTCCATCAAGGATGTATCAAGCAATGTGTCACAGCCAATAAAATCAATCTCAGATACCTCCATAAGTTTTTCACATTCAACCTCAGCAAAAGATATAGCAAGAGAATCATCACAATAAATAACATCAATTTCAGGCACTTCTAAAAAATTTTCATAATCCATATCCACAAAAGAGGTATCAAGAGATTCATCATAACAAACAACATCAATTATAGGTACCTCTAAAATTTTTTCGCAATCCATATCTACAAGAGATGTATCAAGTAATGCATTACGACCAATGAAATCAATTTTTGGTACCTCTATTGGATTTGCACAAGCAGTTTCTACGCAAGGTATATCAATAAATTCATCATAACCAATAAAGTCAGCACTAGGTACCTTGCTGAATTTTTCTGAACAAAGAGAAGAAATACTCACCTGAGCGTGCTGAAGGATACCTGGAGGTTCTACAAGAGTGGATGCAATTATTGGCTCCTCCTGGTAATGTGCAATCTCCTCTTGAGGTTCGGGTTCTGGTGTACACTCAACTAAAACAGGTGATCCTTGGGTTCTTGCTTCCACCATGCAAGTCCCTACACTTTCTGGTTCATCTTCTGAATCTTCTAATGTATCAGTCAATTATGGTGGTCCCTGGGGCTTAGTGCAATTTCCTACACCTTTAGAATCATCTCCTATGCATGCTCCTTCTGTAATATCTGCAACAACAATATCAGAAAAATTAGGACCATCAATAATACTATCATCACAAAATAAAAGTCTAAAATGGTCCTATGGAGCTTCAGTTTCTTCTTCTTGAGCTGAAAAATTTGGAAATGAATTTTGAACAAGAATCTCCGGAGGGATGCACGCTGTAGGTGCCCTAATTTTAATGATTTCTTCTTCCTTTTCCACCAAATTTGCAAGATCATTTGAAGAAGGACTTGGCCATGCACTAGGGTCACCTTGAACTGATAAAAAATCAACTCCGGGGCTGTTTTGAGTGGGGAAATGAAATGCTGAAAATTTTTCAGGAAATACGGCATTTGGAGTGTTTAAACTTGAAACAACCTCTTCATTCCCCAAAATTAGATCACCATCATACCCCTCAGAATTAAGAGCATTTTGAGAAGATAATTGTTCTGATCTTTGGGTTTTTATCTGATTCAATTGATCAACCAATTTTCCAAGGCATCCTCCGATGTCTTGTTGTTGTTGTTGAAAACTTTGCTGTTGTTGTAGGACTTGTTGAAACATCTCCTCCAACCTTTGTTGAGCCTCATTCTCATTAGGATTCTCAAAGCCTCCTTGATTGGTGTGGAACTCCTGTTGGCCTTGAAATGTAACGTAAGACTGCTCAAAACTGTAAGTAGGCTGTGAAGTCTGAAATTGAGACTGTGGGGGTTGAAAAAATGGTTGAATAAGCTGATTAGATTGGAAACTCTGATCATAGGGCTGAAATTGTTGGTTGGAAGATTGGATTGGTTGCTGAAAATTCTGATTCTGGAATTGAAAACTCTGAATTGGTGGCTGAAAATTCTGATCGTTTGGTGGAAAATTTTGCTGTGAAGGTTGAAATCCACTCTGATTTTGATTCTGGAAAGTCTGAAATGGTTGGAACCCTTGCTGAAAATTTTGACTTGATTGAAAATCTTGCTGAAATTGTTGAAATAGAGGCTGAAAATTCCGGTTTCATGGCTGAAATTGCTGTGGAAATTGATATGGTTGCTGGAAATTCAAATTATCTTGGTACCCTTGTTGAATTCCTTGAAAAGGCAATTGATCTTGTTGATAAGGTTGCTGAAAGTTGGGCTGAAATTGTTGACATTGTGGCTAAAAAAACTGATTTGGTTGCTGAAATTGTTGTGGTTGTTGAAAAGGCTAAAATTGTGGCTGAGGTGGCTGAAATGTAGGCTGAATCGGCCGCTGGTAAGTAGATGAATGCGCTTTATTTTTTTGTTGGTATTCCAACACCTTAACCCAACATTTCAACTCCATCAATGCCTCTTTCATCTCTGATTGTTCCTTTGAAAACATTTTGATGTCCTGATCTGAAAACATTTTGATCTTACAGCCCTGTCACACAAAAAACAAGAAAAATGGCAGCAACCATATACAAAAGATAAAGCAAAAGAAAATAGAATCAAATGATATGCCCATAAGTACACAAGCAAAAATCTAACAAATCAACTAGTTACTTCCCCGGCAACGGCGTCAAAAATTTGATGGACCCAAACTAGGTGTCACGAAAGTGGTTCTCAAATTTACATGTTTATAAAAAGCTGGAAACCCTTTTTGCAATCAAAATGAAAACGTAGTAAAGGGGCCACAGATCGTATTTTTCTTAGGGACTAGTTGAGAGTGTTTGATTCGAGCTCGAGTTTATGTGTTGTTTGTGAATTTTGGGTTTCAAATAAAATTGGGTTTTGGGGTTGCAAATCGGAATGGAAATGCAACGAAAAGAAAAGAATTTCAACTAAATGCACTAAACAAGTGATGGCAACTAAGGAATTCAACCAAAAGAAGACCTACTCAACCAAGGTAGCTAAATCGAAATTAAAAGGGAACACAATGGATATTGAATGCAATCTAAATGCTAAACAAATGAATAAGCGCAGTGATGGTAGATTTTGGAAATAAACAAGCTTAACATAAATCAATGCATACGAAATTCAGAAATTACACAAGCAACAACTCAACTCTGCTACAAGTTTTGAAAGCCAATAAATGCAAACAAAATTCAGAAATGGATAAATGCAGTACCAGTTGATTTCAGATAATATAGCACACTAAAAATGCCCTATAACTTGGTACCAATCACTACCTAAACTGAACTTGATACAAAGTACCGAATTTCAGCAACTTGGTACGCAAGAGAAGGAAAACTGCATGTACCGAAAATGATGTTAATGCAGGACTGTTATCTAACACTTAAGATTTGAAACTGATCTATGCAGCATTGGAATGTAAACTACCAGTCAAATGAAACTTAAAGCTGGAAGAAGAAATCCAGAATCGAAATGCAGAATAATTCAGAAACAAAAAATGCAAAGGGCAGTGCAGAATTTCAGGAACACTTCAAATGCAGAACAAACACAACAAAACAATCTAAATTCGAGTAAACAATCTATGGTTCCAATGAGATTCGGAAAAAAAACTAAAGTTCCCTTGATTCAAACTTCAGAAACATTGACTGATACAATGCAAGCTAAAACTGAAACTGCTGAGTGAAATGGAGACTTATAAACAGCTAGCTGAAACTAAACTGCAGAATTTTGAACTGAAAGCTAAACAAACTCAAATCAAATGCATTAGCTAACTAAATGTTGTCTTAAATTGCAGGCATCCAAATTAGACATAAACTGAATTCGCAAAAAAAACTGCAAAAATCTGAAACAACTTGGAAATGGCAAAACAGGGCTGATATGCAAGCTTCAGCTGATACGCAAGGATTTAAGCAGCAAATCACTGAAATTCAAAGCAATTATCCACTAGACAAGCTTCCTAAACTACTTGACTTGAAGGATATGAACCTAATTAAGCAGAAACAATTATGAAACAAAATCTAAGTGCTGATACAGAAAATTCGGAACTGAATTTGAGTGCAGAAATAAATTTACAACTAAATGCAATGAAAATTAACTACGAAACTAATCCTCAACCCTTCCCGAGCTCATAATCTCCTTGTTCGTCAAGCAAAGGCTGGCCTCGAACCCCTAAGCTCAGAAAATCAGTGGAAATCAACTTCACTTGATCAACTCTGCTCAAACTGCATCAGCTGGGGAAATCCAATCCGAATCCCTTCGATCTCAGTTAAATGGATTGCGATGATGAATCGAGGATCATCTGAGCTCACCTGAGAACCCCTACAAGTAGCTCAGATGATCGGAAATGGATTGTGGCTGAGATTCAAGTGCTCGGACCACAGAGCATGTCGAAACCCTCAAACACCTCTGTCCGAATGAAAATTGAGCTGAATTCTTCACCGAAGCTATCTCCAATGATCCAGATGATGATCCACGGTCGAGATTGAGGTGGTCACGCCTTCAAAACCAAAGAACTTGCATGCAAAACGAAGAGAAAACGAAGAAGAACAGTGTTGCGGCGAAGACGCGATGAGGAGAAACCTGTGAAAAAATTTGATTAAGTACTTAATAATGGACGACCCAGATTGATTTGAATGAATTCAATGGCTGATCTTGCTCTGATTTAATCCAAACTTTGCTGATGATGATCAGGGGTCAGGATCTGCCTCGTGGTAGCTCGGATCCTCCAGATGTGCAATGGACGGTCCAGATCAACCTAATCTTTGAATGGACGATCTAGAACCCTCTGAGCTTGATCCAACGGTTGAATGAGCTCTGATTGGGATGAAACCTTCAGATCTTGATCAGAGTGCTTGATCAGCCCTAACCCTAGCTTGGATTTCTTCGGATGGTCCTAGATGCCTCAGATCTAGCCGCTTTTGAATCGGACGGCCCAGATTAATCCGAAGCTTGATAACTCGATCCGGGTCCACTTCCGACTCAAGTTTGACCCAGTATGCCCTATGTCCATCAACCTTTCATGCCTATAAAAATAGATCAAAAATTTAGTGGCAAAATAATTCAAATATATCAAGATTTGCAATTAAGTCCAAAATAAAAGTAAGTTCTAAAACCTAGGGTAATTTCATAATTAAGCAAGTAAAACATGGGTCAAACATGGATTTTAGCAACTAAAATAATCAATAAAATGGTACTTATCAGTGGTTAGTACACTGTATTTATGATCATTAGGGGTTAAAGAATCCAATAAAGGAGGAAATTGTTGGAGTTTTTTAATGTATGGCAAAGGGGGAGAAGTGTTAGGTTTAAGTAGGGAACCAAATACGCCTTTGCAAGAAATCCTAGGCCTAGGGAGAACCTAGGTAAAGGGGGAGCATGATTGCTCATTTGGTGGCGTAAGGAGGACCTTGGAGAGGTTCTTAAAAAGCCTTTGTAAGTCCAATGTAGGGGGAGCCTTGGAAAGGTTTTAAAAAGCCCGTCTTGGTAAAAAATCCTAACTTGGGGAGGTTAGGTGTGGGGATGCCTTGGGATAGGATCCATGCATATTTGCTATTTGTTTTCCCTAACTTAAACGTATCGCCAAACATCAAAAAGGGGGAGATTGTTGGGGCAATCTATGGTCCGGAGTGACCATGTATTTTGATGTTTGGGCAAAGAGTTTAAGTTGGGGTTACTCTTGTTGTTTGATATGCGTGATTGAGTTTGCAGGACTTGGTGAGTCACACATGGAGGACGTATCTGAAGGATGAGAGCCAAGGGAAGAGGACTCCAAGGGCAAGCCGAGGAAGTGGACTTCAAAGGGCACACATGAAGGGTGGTATGGAGGCAAGCAGAGGGCTTGTGTGCGCATCCGAGGGACCATAGCCGGTGGAAGAGGACTTCAAGAGGCAAGCCAAGGGAGTGGACTTGAAGGCATATGTGAAGGAGGGTCTTCGGAGTGAGGGAGAGTGAATTTGTAAGCTGGGCAGTCGATTGGGGATGGATCAGTCGACTGCCAGCGGGGAACTCAAACTCACCGAGACATCAGTTGACTGGTCTGGGACCAGTCGAGTGATCAAGTCAAAAACTAGCCGTTGGGCTGCTGTTTGGCTGGGACTAGTCGACTGGTCTGGGGCAGTCAATTGGTAGCGGGATTTTCAACCAAGAGACCTATTTAAAGGGGCTCAGGTTTGGCTGAGAGCTCTTGACGAAATGAGCTTGGTTAGAGTTCATTAG
The DNA here is from genome assembly GCA_024364735.1 of Boesenbergia rotunda. NCBI lineage: Eukaryota > Viridiplantae > Streptophyta > Magnoliopsida > Zingiberales > Zingiberaceae > Boesenbergia > Boesenbergia rotunda. Next base: position 55,868 of record JAGFNQ010008966.1, on the reverse strand, counting down.
TAGTCTTAGTTGCTCAGAAGTGTGTCCGGGATTGTGGCGAGGTTTCTCCACCCACAAGAAGCTACACGAGCTAGCCGGAGGGCATCCGAGGAGTGATCCATCGAAGGATCAAGGGATCGTCCACCTTACGGGCAGCCGTGGAGTAGGAGCATCATCTCTGAACCACGTAAAGGTTGGCATTAGCATTGTATTCGTTTATTTATTTGTTATTTCGCTTGCGCTTGCTAACGTTGTAGGTAGAGAATCGAAGAAAAGCTATTCACCCCCCCTCTAGCTTGTCAGTCATGGTCCTAACATGAGGTAGTAGGGTTTTTAGCAACTCCTGGTCGGGCATTCGCAACACCACGATCAGGCCTACTCACCTCGGGCATCCTTAGCACTGCGAGGTAGTAGAGTTTTAATAGCCCCTGGTCGGGCATCCTTAGCACCGTGACCAGGCCTACTCACCTTGGGCATCCACAGCACCGCGAGGCAGTAGAATTTTAGCAGCCCCTGGTCGGGCATCCGTAGCACCACGACCAGGCCTACTCACCTCAGGCATCTGTAGCACCTCGAGGTAGTAGGGTTTTTAGCAGCTCCTGGTCGGGCATTCGTAGCCCCACGACCAGGCCTACTCACCTTGGCATCCGCAGCACCACGAGATAGTAGGGTTTTAGCAGCTCCTGGTCGGACATCTACAACACCACGACTAGGCCTACTCACCTTGGGCATCCACAGCATCGTGAGGCAGTAGAGTTTTAGCAGCTCCTGGTCGGGCATCCGCAGTAGCACGACTAGGCCTACTCACTTCAGGCATCTGCAGCACCGTGAGGTAGTAGGGTTTTAAGGCAATTATATTAGCTCTTCATAGTGAGACATCTCGTTTATTTCATGCTTGACACTGCAAGACAACAAGAATACATAAACAAGTACATATTGTATCTCATAAATCTTATCCGGTGCGATATGGTTGGAGATAATTGGCATGCCACGTCCTTTTAAGCTTCTTGCTCTTGTCGTCTTGTAGATAGTAACTACCTCCGACTAGCTTTCTGATGATGAGGTAAGGTTCACCCCATTGCAGCTCGAGTTTTCTGGGCTCGCCTACTGGCTTGAGTGGTTTCCAAACCTTGTCCCCGACTTGAAAGGTTCGAGCGATTACCCGACGATTGTATACTTGTTGCATGTGTTGCCTGTATGTTATTAGCCGGGTAGTCACTTTATCCCGCACCTCTGACACAAGATCAAGGTCGATCAACTACTCCTGATCATTTTCCTGTAAAATGTGTATACTGAAAGATATGACTTTTATTATATGAACATCTTTTATGAAAAGAGAATCACACTACACTAGGTGTTTGTTTATAATAGTACATACACGAAGTCCCATTGCTTTGCATTATAGATAACATGGTGTGTGGTGTCACACGGAAGATCATGTTATCAGTACCTTACTTAGCATAAATAGAGGCTCACAACCTAGATGGAATTGGGCAACTCATCGGGATGGTTGTAGTGTAATCAGGTGTGGTTGATCATGACCATAGTGTTGGATCGAGAGAAAACGATAGGGGGGGGTGAATATCGTAAGTCGTTTCGGATTTAGAGAGAGTATGCACAGAGGAAAAATTAAAACTAAAATACCACAAAAATCAAACGCAAACACCAGGATTTTACTTGGTTCGGAGTCGCGGTCAGCTCCGACTCCAAGGCCCATGGTCGTTGACCATTTACTGGGGGCAATTCTATATGTGCGCAAAATCTTACAAACAGTTGTATAGTAGTAAGTACAGTAAGAATACAATTAACAATTGACTCTTCGTTACCGACGCCCGGTGTAGATCGTTCTTCGGTGCGTAGGGTCGTCGCCGGCGCTAGAATCTCGAGATGAAGGATTTCTGGAGTAGAGCGCGTAAGTTGAAGAGCGTGTTGGCGTTGGAAAACTTGATCTCTAAAGCCTTGGGGTCGAGGGGCTTTTTATAGCCTCCCGAGGTGCCCTAAACGTTGGGGGTGCCCCCCCCCCCCCCCCCATGTGTCACCCGATCCGAGCAAGTCTTGGTCAGCCCTTATCCCACTAGAATAGGGTTGAGGGTTGACTGTGGGGGTGCCCTAGTTGACCCTTTCAGCGGGCTTCTCGGCTGGATAAATTTTATCCACTTCGTTGGCTTGAGCCCGGGGCGCCCTGGACACTGGGGGCGCCCGGGAGCACGGGGGCGCTCGGGAGCGTGGGGACGCCCGGGAGCGTGGGGACGTCCCGCCCAGTAAGCTTCCGAAGCGTACTCTTGCTTCACTTGTTTTGCCTTGACCTTGGGGGCACCCTACTCAGCTGTTGCCTCTCTCCTTTGAGGCGTTCTGAGCTGCAGCAATCAAGTATTAGGTTTATACAGCCTTAGCTGTCTTGGTTCTGACTTTGGGTCTCCAAAATGGAGCCCTAGGTCGAACCGACGCCTACTGTTCTCTCAACGGGGAACGCATCCTCACCTACTCCTCTCAGGAGAATTTACCTAATGCCAACCGGCTCCTCCGGTTGGACTTTTGCCCAGCAGTCCTTCGTCAGGTGCCAAGCAGCCCTTCGCCAGGTCTTCGGTTCCTAGCAGTCCTTCGCTAGGTGCCTAGCAGTCCTTCGCCAGGTCTTAGACTCCAAGCAGCCCTTCGCTAGGTGCCTAGCAGTCCTTCGCCAGGTCTTCAACTCCTAGCAGCCCTTCACTAGGTGCCTAATAGTCCTTCGCCAGGACTTCTTTCTGCACACTCAGTGAACACATTAGATCACAAATAGTACTTAACTTTGAATCTTTTGCCAATATGAAAACAAGGTTCGATATGGTGCTTCCTGCACCAACATACTCGGGAGCTCTTCTACCCAGCTACCTTAGACGTAGTCCAGCTTTATCTTGAGCCCCCTGACGATTTTCTGGTTAACGACCTCTGCATAACCATTACCCTGGGGGTAAGCGACTGAAGTGAAGGCTTGGCGAATGCCTAGCCCTTTACACCATTCCTTGACCTTGCGACCGACAAATTGTCTGCCATTGTTCGACACCAGCTTGTGAGGGGTGCCATATCTGCAGATGATGTCCCTCCACTGAATTTTCATCACTGCAGCCTCCGTGATGTGCGCGAGAGACTCAGCTTCCACCCATTTGGAGAAATAATCCACCAGGACCAGCAAGAACTTCTTCTACTGGGGCCCAATTGGAAAGGGACTTACAATATTCATTCCCCCACTGATCGAATGGGCAAGAAATTGTGGAGACTCGATATAGCTCAGGCGGGCGGTGAGTGACATGCCGATGCTTTTGACAAGCCTCACATCTGGCTACAAACTTGAGGACATCTGCTTACAGTGTTGGCCAAAAATATCCGACCAGGATGATCTTCTTAGCAAGGGATCTTCCTCCAACGTGGCTCTCGCAAATGTCTTCGTGGACTTCTCGCATGATGTAATCGGTTTCCCCTGGTCCGACACACTTGAGTAATGGCTAGGCGAAGACTCTCTTGTATAATTAATCTCCGATCAGCGTAAATCTAGAAGCCCGATAGCGAAAGAGTCGACCTCCTTTATCGTCAGTCGACATATTACCACTGCGTAAGAACTCCACATAGGGCTCTCTCAAATCAGTTAATATAATGTCACTAGCTTCTTCTTCGATCTGAACCACCATCCCTTCGGTGGTACTGGGCCCATCTAACTTCCATGCAGAAATAGAGCTAGCCAATTTAGCTAGCTCGTCTGCCTTAACATTGTCCGCTTAGGAGATCTTATGCAGAATAACCTCTGTGAAAGAGGATCTCATCTGTTCATATATGGCTACATACCTCTGTTGGTGCTCACACTTTATTTCGAAGTCACCCTTTACTTGCTGAGCAACAAGTTGAGAGTTAGAATGCAGGATGACTCGAGCAGCTCCCACGTGCTTGGCTGCTTGTAACCCTACCAGGATCGCCTCGTACTCAGCTTCATTGTTGGTGGCTCGGAAGTGGAGTCGGATAGATAAATGCAGCATATCTCCCCGGGGGAAACCATTAACACCCCGACTCCGCTATGCTTGCTGTTGATGACCCATCGACATAGATCTTCCAAACTCATTTGGCTTCTGACTCATGAACAACTTTGAGCATGAAATCTGAAAGAGCTTGTGCCTTGATGGCAGTATGAGGCTGGTACTCAATCCCATACTCGCTCAACTCTGCGGTCCATTTAATTAGCCGACCCTAAGCTTCCAGATTTGTGGGGATTGTCCGAGCGAGCTGTTGGTGAGAACAACAATAGGATATGCTAAGAAGTATGGCTGGAGCCTCCGAGCCATTGATACCAGAGCATAGGCCAACTTCTCTATTGTAGTGTATCGTGTCTCTACTTCCTTTAGGAGGTGCCCGAAGAAGTAGACTGGATATTGCACAGTGCCTTCCTCTTGGATGAGCGTAGTGTTGGATCGGGTGGACCGGCTAGAGGGGGGTGAATAGATGGTTATGAAAAATAATGGAGATAGCACTCGTCTTTAAAAAAAACTTGGTCGCAACTGAGAACGTTGCTTCCAAGGCAGTGGACGCTCAATAAAAATCTCCTTGTGACGGAGAAGCCTTACAAAAATAGCACGCTAGACTTTTAGAGAGTTTACAAGAATGAATTAATTGAATTAATGAAAAAGGTTGAAACTCTAAGTCTATTTATAGCCTAAGAGAATCAATCTGATTTGTTGATTGTTGAGGAATTTTCTCTTGGCCGTTGATCCATGGATGTAATCTGAATGGTTGATCTTGGATGGGATTAACCTGCATCCATTTGATCTGATTAAAGGATAAGACTTTATCCTTTATGAGATAAAGGAATTTTTATCTTCTGCTCGAGATTGCTATTGTAATCTCCAAGTAATAATATCGGCAAGAACAAACTGTCTCCGACCTTTATCCCAATTGGTAAGCTTGGCCGCCTCTACTCTTGAGGTCTTGGGTTCAATTCCTCATAGCAACAATTTAATCTTTCTTTTTCGGGCGACTAGCCTTTTGGTTCTTCGTCTTCTGGGTGATTGATGGCCACGGATTAGATGTCACGAATGTGGGTCTCAAACTTTAGATGTGTGTAAGCTGAAAACCCATTTTGCAATCAAAATATGAAAACGTAGTAAATGGGCCACAGGTCGTATTTTTCCTAGGGCTAGTTGATATTGTGTGATTCGAGCTTGTATTTATGTATCGTTGATGTTTTTGGGTTTCAAATAAAATATGGGTTTGGTTTCAATTAGAATGAAAACTCAATGAAAGGGGATAAAAACTTAACCATGGAATTTAACACAAGTAATTCAACCAATGAACTCAAACAATTGGGATACTCCAAACAAACCAAATGCAAATCAATCTTTAACCAAACTGATACAAAATCAGTGCCAAGACTTTTCTTGATACAAAGTGCTAGCCATTTATAAACATGATACCAAATTGAAAAAAAACTGATGTGCCAAAAAAAAGGAATCTGATACTAAGTGCAGAACTCTCATCGACGCTTGACACAAACAAAAACTGCAGAGAACCAACTAAGATCGATGCAAACTTCAGCAAAGATTCAAGAACTACTGTCTTTGATACAAAATTCAGTTTATTTGATACAACTTCAGCACATCCAAACTGAAACAATGCAGAAATGTAATTAAAACTCAAGCAAACTGATCAGCAGGCTATGGACAAAAACAGGATAATGCAGGGCTGAAATTTCGAATGAAAACTCATGCAGGACTTTAAACCTAATTGCATAAATGACCTCTGAACTTAGTACAAACTCAATGCAAAGCAACTGACTTCAAATAAAGTCAAACTGGTACAAGATTCAGCAACTACAAATTAAGAATTGCTGAAATAAAGTGATACACATCCACTGAAACCAATATGCAGATCAACCAATCCAGCTGAGATTTAATGCTCGACTCTAATATTCAACTTCAATTCAGCAAAACTGAGCCCACTGATACAACATTTAGTAGTGCTAGACTGAAAATACAGAGATGAATCTAACTTGCAGAAATTGGAAGTTGATACGCAAGGAAGAAACACAACACATGTGCTGAAATCTGAGACACGAATTCAGAACAATCAGCTGAGAATTATAGAAATGAATTCATTTTCTGATATGGGAATCGAATTGCAGGAATGAAAAACTAATTTGCAGAAATGGAGTTGGAGTTTTGCAGAAATCGAAACTAAATGTAGAAATCGAAACTGAATTCAGAAATGAAATTAAAGGGCTACTCAGATGGAACAAACTGCAGTGTAATTTCAGCAGGTAAACTATAGTTAGCTTGATACAAAGTGCAGAAACTCAAGAGAAAAGAAACTAATAAGCAGAAAGCAAAGAAACTGATACGCAGCAACAACAAGAAAACTGATACGCAGCAGCCAAATTGGAACGCAACAGAACAGGAAAGAAACTGAAATTAAAGACAATTGTTCACTAAACAAGAATCTACTATTAACTTGCAGAATTAAAACCTAATTAAAGAAAACAATCAGAAAGAGAGCTACAAAGCTAATACGAAACATCAGAATAAATGAATGCGGCAGAAATGAAATTCAAGCTAAAAAAAGAAATTAATAAGAATCTACCCCAATCACTCCCTTAGCTCAAGACTCCTTGTTCGTCACGCAAGGGTGAGCCTCGAACCCCTAAGCTCAACAAACCGATGGAAAATAGCCTCTGCGATTCAAATCCATCTCACACTCTGAGCCAAGCTGAATTCCCAATCGATTTCCTCAATCTCGCCTTGTCCAATCGTGCGGATGGTGTGGGGATGAACCAAGCACTCCATGGAACCCCTCCAGATAGCTCGGATGGATGACGGATTGAACAAAATCAAAATCGAAGCAATCGATGGCAGAACCGAGGAAACCCTCACTCGGCTCTGTTTTTGGCCAATTCGGAGCTGGAATCTTCATGGCAGCAGCTTCCCAAGGATCTAACACTCGATCTAGTGAAAGAATTGAGGGGTCGCGCCCTCGGATTGAAGAAAAAGCTTGAAAAAATGAAGAACTGCTGAAGAACGAAGAACTCTGCGGCGGAGACGCAACGAGGAAGAAGCTGGGCAGATTTTTGATTAAGTACTTGACAACGGACGACTCAGATTGATTTGAGGAAATCCAATGGCTGATCTTCATCCGATCTGAACCAAACTTTGATGATGTTGATCAAGGTTCAGGATCTGCCTCGTGGTAGCTCGGATCCTCCAGATTTGCAACGGATGGCCCAGATCAACCTAATCTTTGAATGGACAGTCTAGAACCCTCCGAGCTCGATCCAACGGTCAAATGATCTCTGATTTTCATAAAACCTTCAGATCTTGATCCAGATGCTTGATCAACCCTAACCCTAGCTCGGATTGCCTCAGATGGTCCAAGATGGCTCAGATCTAGCCGCTTTTGAATCGGACGACCCAGATTAATCCGAAGCTTGATAACTCGATCCGGGTCCCCTTCCGACTCAAGTTTGACCCAGTATGCCCTAGGTCCATGATCCATTCATGCCTACAAAAATAGATCAAAAATTTAGTGGCAAAATAATTCAAATATATCAAGATTTGCATTTAAGTCCAAAATAAAAGTAAGTTCTAAAACCTTGGGTAAATTCACAATTAAGCAAGTAAAATATAGGTCAAACGTGGATTTTAGCATCTAAAATAATCAATAAAATGGTACTTATCAGCGCCCCCGTGCTCCCGGGCGCCCCCCATGCTCCTGGGCGCCCCCAGTTTAAACTAACGAAGCAGAAGCCAGCGAGAAGCCAACGGATAAGAGTCAACCCGGTCAACCCGGGCGCCCCCAGCGTCCCGGGCGCCCCCATCAAGATCTGATCCCGAGATTGAAGGGATCAAAGCTGACCGAGAGGAACTCGGATCAGTTGACACGTGGGGGGGGGGGCGCCCCCGACGTTCCGGGCGCCCCCAGGGGCTATAAAAAGGCTCTCGACCCCAAGGCTTCGAAAAACAATTCTTTCAACACATTCACGCTCTTCTACTCCCGCACTCTGCTCCGGAAACCTCCCGACTCGAGATACAAGCGCCGACGACGTCCCTCTGCTCCAAAAACATAATCTACACCGGACGTCGGTAACGAAGAGCTACTTTTAGTTTACTGTACTAATTTTGTAATACATCTTGTAAACTGGTTTTGCGCACATATAGAATTGCCCGCAGTAAACGGTCAACGACCGTGGGCCTTGGAGTAGGAGCCGACCGCGACTCTGAACCAAGTAAAAGATCTTGTGTTCGCGTTGATTGTTTATTTCTTCCGCTGCGTAATTTCTCTAACTCTAATCCAAACGTTTTACGATATTCACCCCCCCCTCTATCGTTTCTCTCGATCCAACAGTTAGAACCGGAGTTTTGTTTCTCGTTTGGGTTGATGGACACATCCATGCCCGGCTTGAACCTCAACATGTTCAAACCATGGAATTAGTTTATGATTAATATAGTTGGAGTCAGAGGTCAATCCTTAGTTTTGGTTGTTGGACACATCCAAGCCTGACTAAACGGTTGAATGAGCTCCAACCATATTAAAACTATTTCTTGATTAATGGGTCAGCCTTAAGCTTGGAGCATCGATTTGTTGTGTCACAGCCATGGTCGATGTAAAGAGAGGTGCAGTTGGGTGCTATGTATATTGTTGCATACTTGTTAATGAGTTAACAACCCAATGATTTATGCAAACATTCAATTAGTTGATAGCATAATGTGATAGTTACATATGTATAATATGTAATCGGTATAATTACCTACCTTCATAGCTAAGAATAACTTGATGGACTCTAGCCATGGTTGTTCTTATCTATGGTTGGATATCAACCTATTTGGAGATGTTCCTATGATCTCCCGAATTGATAAAAAGGGTTATTCAATTCAAAAAATAAATAGGATTTAATTAATGTATATTGATGCATTCTTTATCATTCTCATCACATAACCTCAATTTGTATTTCTAGGATAATCACCTGATCATGTCTTCTCTGAATTTGCGTTCCATTTTGGACACCAATAAGCTGACTAGGCCAAACTTCATGGACTGGCTTTGAAACCTGAGGATAGTCCTCAAGGCAAAAAAGCTTGCTTATGTCCTTGAAGAACAACTTCCCAACCATCCTCCTGAAGATGCAACTCCAGACCAGTTAGTGGCCTATAAGAAAATGTGGCCGATTCTGAACTTGCGAGTTGCATCATGCTGGCCGCTATGGTACCTGAGCTACAAAAGCAGCATGAGCATATGGATGCTCATACCATCGTCTTCCATCTTCATGAGATGTTTGACGAGCAGGCGAGATCCAAAAGGTTTGAGGTCTCCAGACTCCTCTTCACCTCTAAGATGCAGGAAGGCACTTCTGTTTCACAGTTTGTGTTGAAAATGTTGGGGTACATTGAGCGACTAGGCACACTCGGATTTGCAATGGATCACGAACTAAGTATTGACTTAATTCTGCATTTTTTGCCCAAGAGTTACTCACAGTTTGTGATGAACTATCAGATGAACAAACTGGAGACTACCATTCCTGAGTTGCTTAACCTGCTGAAGACTGTAGAGCCTTCTGTAAAGCAGGATCAGAAGACGATACTGTTAGTTGGTTCCTCAAAGAAATGCTCTAAGAGGAAGCCCAAAGAACAAAATAAGGGAAGGAAGAAAAAGGCCAAAAAGATTGAAAAGGCACCAAAAGACACTTACCATCACTGCGGCAAGGAGGGCCACTGGCGAAGAAACTGCAAGGTTTATCTTGAGTCCTTGAAGAAGAAGGCATCCGATGCCCCATCCTCTTCAGGTATCTTCGTTATTGAATGTCACTCTATTTCCTCGGACACCTAGGTACTTGATACTGGGTGTAGCTCACATATATGTAATGACATATAGGGGCTAAGGAATAGAAGAAGACTCGTCAAGGGAGAAGCGAATTTGCGAGTTGGAAATGGAGCAAAGATTGCTGCTGTTGCCATCGGAACATATTTGCTAATGCTTCCTACTGGACTTGTCTTAGAATTGGATAATTATTATTTTGTTCCTTCGTTAATAAAGAACATTGTATCTATTTCATGCTTGAATGAAAAGGGTTATCATTTAACTTTTAGTAACAATTGTTGTTACATAACTTTAAATGGTGTTCTTTATGGGACCGGAACTTTATGCAATGGTATCTACACGTTAGATTTATCCGGTGACATTTTCAATATCGAAGTTAGCAACAAACGTGCTCGAATAGATAATCAAATAAACTCCTATACGTGGCATTGTCGTCTTGGCCATGTAAGTAAGAAACGCATGACCAAATTACACCGATGTGGAATTCTGGAATCATTTGAACCCAGGTTCATTTGATACATGCGAATCATGCTTAAAAGGCAAGATGACCAAATTACCCTTTTCCAGAAAAGGTAAACCAGTGGGAGAATTGCTTGGTCTTATACATACTGATGTATGTGGACCAATGTCAACTCTTGCACAAGGAGGCTATAGCTACTTTATTACCTTTATCGATGATCACTCACGATTCAGGTATGTGTTCTTAATGAAATACAAATCTGAAGCTTTTGAGAAATTCAAAGAGTTCAGAAATGAAGTAGAGAAACAGCTTGGCAAAAGTATTAAGATACTTCGATCCGATCGGGGTGGTGAATACTTAAGTCAAGAGTTTCAAGATTATCTTAGGGACAATGGGATATTGTCTTAATGGACTCCGCCATATACACCACAACATAATGGTGTATCTGAGAGGCGTAACCAAACCTTGATGGACATGGTTAGATCTATGATGAATCATGCAACTCTTCCAAAATCCTTTTGGGGCTATGCGCTTAAGACAGCTGTTTACTTACTAAACAGAGTCCCGACCAATGTAGTCTCTACTACTCCATATGAGACGTGGAATAGTAAGAAACCTCATTTATCTCACCTAAAGATATGGGGTTGTCCTGCTTATGTAAAGCGGACTGTATCAGACAAATTGGATGCTAAGTCTGATAAATGTCTATTTATTGGATACCCTAAGGAAACGAAAGGTTACCAATTCTATCATCCCTTGGAACAAAAGGTATTTGTTTCAAGGCATGCTGTATTTCTAGAAAAAGAATTTCTTTTATAAGAAAACAGTGGGAGTATAATTGAACTTGAAGAAGTTCTAGAAACTCCAATAGACATTACAGAGACACCTAGTCTAGACCCACAACCAATAACTCATAATGATGAGCTATCAGTTGTACCTAAAACAGCACCACTTCTTCGTAGGTCTGATAGGACACGCAATATTCCAGAGAGATACGGATTTCTCATAAGTGAATCGAACGACGTGTTACTCATTAACGATGACGAACATATCAGTTATGAAGATGTTCTGAAAAATTCAGAAAGGGATCAATGGCTTGAAGCCATGAAGTCGGAAATGGATTCCATGTACAAAAATCAAGTATGGGACTTGGTTAACCCACCTGAAGGGATTAAGCCCATAGGGTGCAAGTAGGTTTTCAAGAAGAAAACCGACATGGAAGGTAATGTTGTTACCTTTAAGGCTAGATTAGTGGCAAAAGGATATCGTCAGAAACAAGGAATTGATTATGACGAAACCTAATCGCCAGTAGCTATGCTTAAATCCACTCGGATGCTCCTGGTCATAGCAGCTCATTATGATTATGAGACATGGCAAATGGATGTGAAAACAGCTTTCCTTAATGGAAACCTGCTTGAGGATGTATACATAATACAACCTGAAGGTTTCATATCGGGTAATAAAACCAAAGTATGCAAGCTTCAACGATCCATATATGGACTAAAGCAAGCATCCAGGAGCTGGAACATCCGTTTTGATGAGACAATCAAAGAATTTGATTTCTCACAAAATCCTAACGAACCTTGTGTGTACAAGAAGGTTAGTGGGAGTGCAGTCGTATTCCTAGTGTTATATGTCGATGACATATTACTTATAGGAAACGATATATCAGTCTTACAGTCAGTTAAAATTTGGTTGTCCAAAACTTTCTCCATGAAAGACCTTGGAGAAGCAACCTATATCCTTGGGATAAGAATCTATAGAGATAGATCAAAATGGTTGCTTAGTCTTTCGCAGTCTACATATATAGATCGAGTGCTAGAAAGGTTTAGCATGTCGGAATCCAAGAAAGGTTACCTTCCCATCAGGCATGGGATCAACCTTTCGAAGTCTATGTGTCCGCGCACAGAAGACGAGAGGATTTATATGAATAAGATTCCTTATGCATACGCGATAGGATCTATCATGTATGCTATGTTATGTACTAGGCCCGATGTATTGTATGCTCTGAGCATCACAAGCAGATACCAGTCTGATCCAGGAATGGATCATTGGGCGGCTGTCAAGACAATCGTCAAGTACTTAAGAAACACTAAGGATGTGTTCCTAATATATGGAGAAGGTGATATGGTAATACGTGGGTATACAGATGTCAGTTTCCAGACAAATAAGGATGACTCCAAATCTCAGTCCGGATACGTATTTATTTTGAATGGAGGCGCAATAAGTTGGAAGAGTTCCAAGCAAGACACCGTAGCGGATTCTACCACGGAAGCGGAATATATTGCAGCTTTAGAAGCAGCAAAGGAAGCAGTCTGGATCAAAAAGTTTGTCTCAGAACTTGGTGTGGTTCCAACCATTGATGAAGCAATACCGGTTTACTGCGACAACAATGGAGCTATTGCACAAGTAAAGGAACCAAGGTCTCATCAGCGATCCAAACATATGCTTCGTCGCTATCATCTGATCAGAGAGATTATAAGTAGGAATGATATACAAATTGAGAAAATTCCCACTGAAAGGAATTTAGCGGATCCTTTAACTACGGTCTTGCCTCAAAGTAAGTTTGAGGGTCATGTTAGAGCCTGTGGTATTGGGTACCGTAGCGATTGGCATTAGGCCAAGTGGGAGTTTGTTAGTGATATGAGAGAAGTGTCCTAAGACAATCGCCTTATGCTTGTAATCATTTATTCTAATAAATGAATATTCACTATTTGAGTATACATGTTTGTGTATTTGATTGAGATCTTAAACTCATTTACTGAATGTCCGCAATACAATTCACAGCATGAGATAATTTGTGATGAATTCACAACTAGTGATTATCTCTACATGTGCAATTGTGAAGTATTGAAATTATCCCTAGTCGATGAATTGATAAATACGGAGACTATCAATTCTGTTGAGACTAGCATGGGTTATTCTCTAATCAGCTGATTCTCACTGGCTGGTGACATCGAGATGTCCGGAGATAATCATGAATGCTAGTTAAGGGAACTAGTTCATTGGAGTGACTGGCTGTAAAACTTCATATGGTAGTCTACATATAGATATATCAGTGAAGTTCTTACTGCAGCTTAAGTGCGATGTTCCTTTGACTTGCGGTGTTCATGTCATCTTGGTCATGGAGACTTATACTTTGACATCTTAAGCAAGCGTCTCCAAGGAGGTGTGGACTCAGGATGATTGGGTATAAGCCGAAGTGCCCGAAGATGTTTGAACAACCTACAAAGGATTCACCACTCCTTGCGAGGAGATGTATACCCGAGACCTATCGTCGGATTGTTACTCGAAGCCTCTGGCCAGAGCATGACATGTTCAGAGTATGAATCTCTTAAATACATGAGAGTAATTAGAATCCGTAGGACGAGAAAACGTTACTTGGGCTAGGTGTGACGTAGTCAGCCTAGTGGGGACTGACACACATAGACCATGTCCTGAACCAAGTGGGTATAAGATGGTGAAGGGAATGGGGCACGATTCATTATAGCTGCTGAAGGGTTTCAGAATTGTTTCTGAGGTCAACCGTTGATCTTTCGATTAATTGGGGATCATGATGTACTACTAGGTGCCACTCATGATCGTTCTATAATTAATTGATTAATTATAGACGGCCAACATAAATCGAAAGCCTATTTTGTCACACGCACTACGAGTAATCTGAGGGATTTAAAACTAGTTGAAAATTAGATTTTCCAATCAAGAGAGATTAGGTTTGGTTGAGCCAAACGATAAGTCGAATCTGAATTTTTCAGAGACGCATCGGAAGCGTAAAATGGCTAAGTCTTTTAAAGACTTAATAGATGAATTAAATACGTTTAATTCATTGGGGCTTGGCTTGGATGGGCCGACCAAAGAGGGCCTCCATCCTCTTTGCTTGGCCGGCCACAACAAAGGAAGAGAACCAAGTTTTTGGTTCAATTTATAAAATAAACCAAGTGTGGTTTGTTTTATAAAATTATGGATGATATAAATTTTTATATAATAAACCAAGGTTTGGTTTATTTTTCATGGAAATTAAAATGAACCGTGGATTGGTTTATTTTATAAAATCAATCATGGATTGATTTACCATGATAAGGAAATTTATTCCATAGGAGAGAAGATTTTTTATCATGAATTAAAATATGATTTTAACCATGATATAAAATCAAACTTGGCATGATGGAATAAGTTATTCCATATTTGAGAGGCTTGATGGTTGAGAGTCCACTATATAAAGGACCCAAGGCAAGGCTTGGGCGATAATCGAAGAGATGAAGGCATAGGCTCTCTCCCTCTCTTTCTCTCCTTCTCTTCTCCCCTTCTTGCCGTGCGCCAACCAGCCCCAAGAAGGAGCACTAGCCGGCCGCCCCTGCCCTTTCCCTACCGACCACCACCTGCTGCCGGAGAAGGAAGCTCCGGCCATCTCTTGGCCGGAAGAAGGTGCTACCGGAATTAGAGTTTGCCGCAAGGATCCTTTTTGCCGCAAGCCTCTTCTTTTGCTTCGCCGGAATTTTGATTCCGGCCATCCTTTTGTGGTTAGTCTTTCGACTTCTCTCTTGGTTTTTCTTGTCGCGTTCTCGGAGAATCTAGTAGTTCTCGAGAACACGAAACTCGTGGCTTTGCGAAGTCATCCCGAAGATACTCGGCGTGGACGCGAATAGAGGCGGAGCTTCCAAGGGATGCTTACTGTTGGATCTCGTCCCTTCCTTCGAGTTGTGCGAGGTAATATGTAAATTAGTTTATGTTTCTGCAAAATTTTAAATATATGATCATGTCTACACAAGATAAAATTGCATGCTTAGATGTGTGGTTAAATAATTAGAGAAATTATTTATGCTAAACCTTCCACTGCACGTAATTAATTTTAAAATTACGAACCCGCATTCATGTCAACATGCACCCGGTCCCAACAAGTAGGCCAAGATCCAACTCCTCCTCTTGGTCCCTACCTTAGCCCTATATATACCCGATGGAATTATGAAACCTGGCTTGATTTTGATTTGATTAATCATGATTTTTCCTCTCATTATCTATCTCTCTTTCTTCCTCTTCTCTCCTAGGGCAAAACCCTTCCACCTACATGGTCGGCGACAGCTTAATGAAGCTCTCCTTAGTCGGCGGTAGATCATAGAGGTCTCCCTCTCCATGTCCGGCGGCAGTCCAAGGTGTGTCATCTTGCACTGGCCACGGCTGTAGGTGGAGTATTTCCTTATTTACTTGGCCAGCGGCAAATCACGGGACTCCTTCTCCCCATGGCCGGCGATAGATCTTGGAACCCTGCAGGAGTCGACGCCGGCAGAACAGAAGAAGTTCCCTCCATGGCCGGCGAGGAAGCACTGGTCGACGGCAGCCTTGGCGGTGCTGATCTTCCTTGGTCACTACAGATCTTGGAGAGGAACTTTCCATGGCCGGCGACTGCCCAAGGAGGCTCTGGTCGGCGTTGTCCCAAGGAGGCTGTGGCTGGAGGCAAGTCACCATGACAGAGCTCGAAGAAGAGGACTCCATGGCCGGCGGCAGCTGGTGGAAAGTTTCTGTCCATTGCCGGCGGCAGCTCTTGGAGGAGTTTTTCCCACAGCTGGCGGCAAATGATGGAAGGTCTCTTTCCATCGTTGGCGGCAGTTCATGGGGAAGCTTCTGCACTTATTGGTGGCATTTGGTCGGAGAGGAAGAAGAGATGGTCGAAACCCTAGAGTCTAGGGTTTATTGGATGATAAATGGAAGAGGGAAGAAGAAGTGATTAATTGGAGCCTTGGTGATTCCGGTTCTCGGTAGATCGTCACCCACACGACGTACGGGAAGGGAGGGACATAAGGTAGAAGGTCGCGAGGTGATCGGGAAGGTATAACCTCTTCCCAGCTCCTTATTTATTATTGTGTCATGTTTTAATTGCCTCGTCATTTCATGTTAATTAGTTAATTATTTTGATTGTTTGTCATGGTTAATAATTAACTAATTGGACCCCGACCATAAACACAAAAGCCAGCAATCCACTCGTCGCCTTTTCCGCGGTCGAATGGTCAAGCAAATTATAAGGCTCAATCTTTGTGATTGGCCGAGTTGTAATTTGGATCGTTCAATATGGTACGAGATGGTCGTTGGGAGACGGGTCTCCATTCGGATTAATTGTTAATCCATAGACATGGAGAGTTCTCTCAAGGACGACCAAGATTTCGCTAAGGAAACCCGCCAAGCCATACCCAACATGGTATGCATTGTGTATTTAGGTACTCTCCAGATGAAACCTTTATGTTTCAAGTTTAAACAAATGTAAGCATGTTTTGACCAGTCCTGAGTATTTCAATTAAATGAGAGAATTTTGTCACAACTTGTAGAATTATATTAAAGATATTAATTAAATATTTAATTTAATAAATCATGATAAAATATTATAAATATTATTTTTAAATTAGAAAAAAATTAGAATCCACGTTGGGCCTGAAATCATCTAATTTCAGGCCCAACTTGGGCCTGAATATCTCTGATTTCAGGCCCTGCGTAGGCCTGAAATAAGTTGGTTTCAAGCCTAGGTTGGGCCTGAAATCAGTTTATTTCAGGCCCACCGTGGGCCTCAAATCACATTATTTCAGGCCCATGGTGGGCTTGAAGTCAGATGATTTCAGGCTCATCGTGGGCCTGATGTTGCCATTGTGTGTGAACACAGTAGATTTCAGGCCCTCTACAAAAAATATATAAGTAGAGATATAAACAAATTAATATGAAAGTCTAGATATAGTTTATAGAGTAAAATAATTTTTATAGATAAAAATACAAAATCAATAAAATTAAAAGAAAATCAGTGTAAAAATATTGGTATAGTGTAAATATTTTTATACAATTTATAATGATAAGAAAATTAAATATAAATCCCAAATAATATATTGTATACATTAGAAATACTTAATAAATAAATATACTTAAAATAATAATCAATATGTTGTTGTGTAATGATTAATCTATAATCTGTAATTGTTGTCTATACAATCAGTAATATTGAACCTTGCTTTTGGTTATTAGAGGGCCTGAATATCTCTGATTTCAGGTCCAGGGTGGGCTTGAAGTCAAATGATTTCAGGACCAACGTGGACTCAAATTTTTTTCCAATATAACAATATTTTTTATAATATTTAATCATGATTTATTAAATTAAATATTTATAGGGTAATCTTTTATATAATTCTACAAGTTGTGATAAAATCCTCTCATTTGATTGAAATACTGAGGTATGATCAAAACAGGCTTACATTTGTTTAAACTTGAAACAAAAAGGTTCCATCCGGAGAGTACCTAAATACACAATGCATACCAAAATTGGACTCCTTGCAGACCATGAGCTCATATTTTCAGAATTTGGCACAGAAGGAGTTTTATAGGTCCATCAATGGGTTTCGGTGGAAATCTACTGATGGACCTATGATATTTGGATTTCTCAAAACTCCATATCAGTAGTTTGAGTTGAGCTAGTAGATAGTATTTTTGGTATCCAATCTTAGTCCTAATGAATAAAAATTATGTTCTCATACCGTATCACTTGACACAGAACAATGCATAATCAGAGCTTATTTTTTTCTTAGATATAACATCCATAACCACTAATTTTTATTTCTATATTATATATACTTATTCATAATTTGGAAAAGAATATTCCTATTTTAGTTTATAGAAATCAGTGGGTTATCAGAGGGTTTGAAATCAGAGCTATTCACCCCCACGTTGGGCCTGAACTAATCTTATTTCAGGCCCAACGAATCAGAGGATTTCAGGCCCACTTTGGGCCTGAAATAATCTGATTTTAGGCCCACGTTGGGCCTGAAATCAGATGACTTTAGGCCCAATGTGGACTCAAATTTTTTTCTAATTTAAAAAATATTTTTTATAATATTTAATCATGATTTATTAAATTAAATATTTATAGGGCAATCTTTTATATAATTCTATAAGTTGTGACAAAATCCTCTCATTTGATTGAAATACTGAGATATGATCAAAGCAGACTTACATTTGTTTAAACTTGCAACAAGAACGTTCCATCTGAAGAGTACCTAAATACACAATGGATACCAAAATTGGATTCCTTGCAGATCATGAACTCATATTTTCAGAATTTGGTACAGAAGGAGTTTTGTAGGTCCATCAATGGGTTTCAGTGGAAATCCACTGATGGACCTACGATATTTGGATTTCTCAAAACTCCATATCAGTAGTTAGAGTTGAGCTAGTAAATGATATTTTTGGTGTCCAATCTTAGTCCTAATGAATAAAAATTATGTTCTCATACCGTATCACTTGGCATAGAACAATGCATAATCAGAGCTTATTTTTTTCTTAGATATAACATCCATAACCAATAATTTTTATTTCTATATTATACATATTTATTCATAATTTGGAAAAGAATATTCACCCCCAAGTTGGGCCTGAAATCAGAGGGCCTGAAATCATGATTTATTAAATTAAATATTTATAGGGCAATCTTTTATATAATTTATAAGTTGTGACAAAATCCTCTCATTTGATTGAAATACTGAGGTATGATCAAAATAGGCTTACATTTGTTTAAACTTGAAACAAGAAGGTTCCATCTGGAGAGTACCTAAATACACAATGCATAGTAAAATTGGATTCCTTGCAGACCATGAACTTATATTTTCAGAATTTGTTGCAATAGGAGTTGATAGGGTTGAATAAGCCCTTGGCGGGCACATGAGATGGAGAAGCTGAAGGGCGAGACACTTTGAATCAGAAAGATTCTCCTGCCCGGGCCCAGGGATCTTCCTCGGACATTCACCCGGTACGGTCGGCTAGAAGACCCCCGAGCTCGCCTCAAGAGATTGGGTCCCCGAGAATAGGATAGAGTTGAATGAGCCCTAGCCAGGACAAAGGATGGAGAGGTTTTCCGACACAACAATGGTAGGTGGCGATAACCCCCCCCCATCCCGAGTCTCGGGAAATCCCCGAGGGTGAGGCTCCTGGGGAGGGCATCTGAAGTTCCTTCTCAGGGACACCTCGAGAGGTTAGGTCCCGAGAGCACGTCGGGAGCTGTGGCGCATGGAAACCCTCCTCGGGGGGGGGGGGGGGGGTGGACTCCCCATAATAGCCGACCTCAGACATTGATCCCTCCCTTGAGGTACGGATAAGCACTCCTGTCATGAGAAGTCTGCACGACCCCTGAATCTTAAGCGAGCAGGAGCCGATAACGGCATAGACCTTTTCAAAGGATATCCCGTAACCACCGAAAGAGGAGTAGGACGTGGTTTACGTATCAGAGAAGTGGCACCAATCGAGGGCCACGTTTATCCTACCGTCATCGGTATAAAAGGTAGATTAACCCCTCCGGTAAGGGAGGAAAATCTCTCATTCTTACATACTGTTTTTCTTTCTCACTACGATTATTCTTTAGACAACCTACTAACTTGAGCGTCGGGGTGGACTCCGCTGGACCCCTGCCGGTGTGTCCTCTAACGCTTGTGTTAACTTTGCAGGCCCTCCAAGTTCCTCCCTGACGTAATAACCTCCACACGGGCTGAGCCTCCGTGACTGGCCATCGTCGACGACTCTTTCCGGAACAAATTTGGCGCCGTTTGTGGGAAACTCTTAACAAAGCACCTGAAGGAGCACCGATGGCGGAAGCAAAGGACCTCGCCCATCTGTGGGAGAATGAAGGACCCAAACAAGAATGAAGGGAAGTCGAGAGTGAGGAGATACAGATACACCCTCATGGCGGTGGGGGAAGCACGCGCATCGCCCTTGACCTCGCGCCAGAATTACGAAATCGCCTCGTCGAATGCCTGCGAAACCATAGAGATGGGTTCGCTTGGGCCGCTGAAGAGATCAAAGGGGTCCCCCCGGCACTAGCCATGCATCATCTACATGTTACATCGGAGGCCCGTCCCGTGAAACAAAAGAGAAGACATTTCTCCCCTGAGCGAGATAAAGCTATTCGGGATGAGGTTCAAAAGCTATTAAAAGTTGGACACATTATAGAAGTCTGATTCCCAGCCCGGCTGGCCAATGTGGTCCTTGTTCCCAAGCCTGGGGGCAAATGGCGAGTTTGCATCGACTTCCGGGACCTAAACAAAGCGTGCCCGAAAGACTGCTACCTCCTGCCTCGGATAGATCGGCTAGTGGACTCTACAGTCGGCTATGAGTTCATCTCAATGTTAGACGCTTATCAGGGCTACCACCAAGTCCCCCTCGCCCTCGAGGGCCAGGAGAAGGTCAGTTTTGTGACGGTTGACAGCAAGTACTGCTACAACGTCATGCCCTTTGGCTTGCGTAATGTAGGCGTCACTTACCAGCAGATGATGGACAAAGTCTTCAGGCACCAGATCGGGCGGAACATAGAGGTGTACGTGGACGATATCCTAGCCAAGACGGACAAGGGAGGGGACATGATATCTGACCTTGAGGAGACGTTCGCCACACTGAGAGCACACAGGTTGAAACTAACGCAGCTAAATGCTTGTTTGGAGTAAAGAGTGGCAGGTTCCTGGGGTACATGGTGATGGAGAGGGGGATTGAAGCCAACGCAGAAAAAGTAAAGGTCATTCTGGATATGCCACCCCCGCGGAACTTCAAGGAAGTACAGCGGCTGAATGGTAGGATCACTGCATTGTCTCGGTTCATCTCTAAATTGGCAAACAAAGCCCTCCCCTTCTTCAAAATTTTGAGGAAGGTTGTTAAGTTCGAATGAGATGACCAGTGTGAGAAGGCCTTTGTGGAGTTGAAGACCTATCTGGCAGATCTCCCGACCCTACATAAGCCCGTGGAAGGGGAGACCTTATTCGTCTATTTATCAGCAGCTGAGCAAGCGGTGGGATCGGCGCTTGTCCAAGAACAAGACCGAGTACAACACCCCATCTATTTCTTCGGACACCTTCTAAAGGACGTCGAGATGCGGTACACCATGATGGAAAAATTGGCCTACGCCTTGGTCCTGATGGCTTGAAGGTTGTGCCCATATTTTTTAGCGCATCCCTTCGTAGTCCTCACTAATAGCCCGCTCGCCCTAGCCCTCACTAACCCTGAGGCGTCTGGCAGACTCATCAAATGGACGACGGAGTTAAGCAAATACAGCATCAAGTATTAGCCTCGAGCTGCCATTAAAGCACAGGCCCTCTCCGACTTTATGCTGGAGACAGTCCCGAAGGCAGGGACCAAAGGTATGTGGAAGGTTTATGTGGATGGATCTACCAACAGCCAGCATAGCGGAGTTGGACTGTTATTGATTTCCCCTAGGGGTGACACGATGCATCTGTCTATCCGACTTCACTTCAAAGCCACCAACAACGAGGCCGAGTATGAGGCGATCCTGGTAGGATTACAAGCCGCTCGGCACATGGGGGCCCGTCTAATCATGGTCTATTCAGACTCTCAATTGGTGGCTCAGCAAATAGCGGGAGGTTTCGAAGTCAAATGTGAGTGGTTGCAAAGGTATATAGCCCTCTATGAGCAACTAAAAACTGCCTTCTCGGAGGTCATCCTGCAGAAGATCTCCCGGTCGGATAATGTGCGGGCCGACGAGTTGGCCAGGTTGGCCAGTTCCATATCTACCTGGCAGCTGGAGGGGCCTAGTGTGACAAAAACAATGGTGGACCAAATTGGAGGAGAGGCCGGAAGGGACGAACCCACAGACTGGAGGGACCCCTACGTGGCGTTCCTCTGGGACGGATCCCTACCGAGTGCAGGCCAAGAGAGTCGGTTGTTTCACCGACGGGTGGACAGGTTTATACTGGTCGGGGATCAGCTCTACAGGAGGGGCTATGCCCGACCCCTCCTAAAGTGCGTTGGGCCGAAGGAGATTGGCTATATAATGTGAGAGGTGCATGAGGGCATCTGTGGGAGCCACATCGGAGGAACGTCCTTGTCCCGAATGATCCTTTTGGCTGGGTATTTTTGGCCCACCTTGCAGGCCGACTCGCTTAACTTTGTGGCCAGATGCAAGGCTTGTCAGAGGCATCAGCATGTGTCTCACCGTCCAACGGAGCTGCTAAGAGTTTCTACAGTATCGTGCCCGTTCAACCAGTGGGGAATGGACATTGTGGGGCCCTTCCCCATCGGGCCCAGTAGAAGAAATTCTTGTTGGTCCTCGTCGATTACTTTTCTAAATGGGTAGAAGCCGAACCTCTGGCCAACATCACAGAGGGGGCGGTAATGAAAGTTCTATGGAAAGATATTGTCTGCAGATATGACATTCCTCATAAGTTGGTGTCGGACAACGGGAGACAATTCTTCGGACACAGATTGATGGAATGGTGTGAAAGATTGGGCATTCAGCAGACCTTCACCTCCGCCGCATACCCACAAAGTAATGGACAAGCAGAGGTACAATTGGGAAATCCTACGAGGGCTCAAGGTGAAGCTGGACCATGTCGAAGGCAGCTGGGTTGAAGAACTTCCCAGCATCTTGTGGTCCTATCGGACTACCCCAAAAGAAGGAACGGGCGAGAGCCCTTTCCAGCTGGTCTACAGAGCTGAGGCCGTCATTCCGGTGGAGGTAGGGGAAGAGTCCCCACGATGGCAACATTATCGCAAGTAAAATAACGGCCAGGAGCGTTTGATTGATTTGGACCACATATCAGAGGTATGGGATAAAGCTGCAGCTAGGTTGGAGGCCTATCGAAGAAGAATGCAGCTAGCCTACAACCGCAGGGTGATCGCCCACAACTTCGAGGTGGGTGATCAGGTATGGAAGAGAATCAAGCTGGTAGATGATCCCGGGAAGTTAGAGCCACAGTGGGACGGCCCATACGTCGTCATCAAAAAACTAACAGGAGATAGCTACTATTTGGAGGACAATGACGGCAGAAGACTGGAAAGGCCCTGGCATGCTAAGCATCTCCGCCCCTATTGTACTTCGTGAGTCGCCGCGTAGAGCATTTTTCTTTGATGTATTTTTTCACTTCTTCACTGCCTGGTAGTATAATCAATAAAGGGTGTGAAAGACGTGCCATTCTGAAGTCGCTCAGTCTCTGTCTATGATTAAATCCTACAGCCTCTCGGTGTGTAGGCTTGGCCTTGGAGCTGCACACGCCCGGCTAAGAGCTGATTAAATCCTACAGCCTCTCAGTGTGTAGGCTTGGCCTCAGAGCTGTACACACCCGACCAAGAGCTGATTAAATCCTACAACCTCTCGGTGTGTAGGCTTGGCCTCGTAGCTGTATACGCCCGGCCAAAAGTTGATTAAATCCTACAGCCTCTCAGTGTGTAGGCTTAGCCTCGGAGCTGCACACACCCGACCAAGAGCTGATTAAATCCTACAGCCTCTCGGTGTGTAGGCTTGGCCTCGGAGCTGTACACGCCCGACCAAGAGCTAATTAAAACCTATAGCCTCTCGGTGTGTAGGCTTGGCCTCGGAGCTGCACACGCCCGGCCAAGAGCTGATTAAATCTTACAGCCTCTCGGTGTGTAGGCTTGGCCTCGAAGCTGCACACGTCCGACCAAGAGCTGATTAAATCCTACAGCCTCTCGGTGTGTAGGCTTGGCCTCGGAGCTGCACACGCCCGACCAAGAGCTGATTAAATCCTACAGCCTCTCGGTGTGTAGGATTGGCCTCGGAGCTGTACACGCCCGGCCAAGAGATGATTAAATCCTATAGCCTCTCGGTGTGTAGGCTTGGCCTCGGAGCTGCACACGCCCGGCCAAGAGCTGATTAAATCCTACAGCCTCTCGATGTGTAGGCTTGGCCTCGGAGCTGTACACGCCCGGCCAAGAGCTGATTAAACCCTACAGCCTCCTTGAGAGTCGTACACTGTACTAACCCCACCAAAAACAAATAAAAGACGCATGCCTGCCCCAGCTAACCGGGACCGAAGCTAAACATTTTGAAAAGCAGGAAATCACGGAGTTTGACAACGAATCAAACAAATATTTGCCCTAGGGGCAGAGAGTTTAATAAGAATAGGCTATAGCGGCCAAGGGAGAATCGGGGGAGGGTATGCGCATAATAAGGGATGCCCTACAAAGCCCGCTCTTCAGGGGAAAGGTCATCCCAGACACGCTGAATAGTGATGGTGCACAAGTCGGAGCCCGGTTTCAATAACTGGTCTTTCTCCAACTGCTTGATGGCACCATAGAAGCCCTGTTTGAGGCTCTTAAATGCTTGTGCAGCTACCCGATTCGTGTACTCCTCTGACTCCAAAAATTTGGCCTTGTATGCCGCCTTTATCTGGGATACCTGAGGTACAGGATCCCTTTGCTGCGGCTGGGCCCTGGCTTCGGCTTCGGCTTTGGCCAATTTTAGGGCCTCCACCTCCAGGAGCAGGCACGCCTGAACCCCTTGTACTTCGTGAAGCTTTTGGGAAGCAGCAGCAACTCTCGCGTTGGCTTGGATTACTTGATCCTGGTGATCGGCTGCGTAGGAGCTCGAGAGTTCCTAGTCGTGTTCTCGCAAAACCATCACGTGTTCCTGTTCTGTGCCCTGGTCCTCTAGGATCTTCTTGGTAGACTCCAGGAGGTTAACTTGGTCGGACAGCTCCTCATTGCGAGCCCGGAGTTGCTCTCGCTCTTGCGATAGCTTCTGCAAGTCCTCTTCCAGGGCCTGGTTCCTCTCGGACCCCAAGCGTTCCCGGAGTTTGTACCCATGCAGGGTATCCTCGGCCGCTATTAAGGCGGACAGGTAATGATCATCTTTCTCTCGGAGGACCCGGTTGAACTCCAGTTGCAGGAGGTCGGCCTCCCTAGATCGGCCGGTTTCTGCCTCAGCATCCGCCACCTGCTGCAGGAGATTCTCAGTAACCCCCCCCCCCGGCATGCAGTAGACGGCTTGTGGTCGAGCAGTTCGAAGCAACCTGGGGGGTGAATACAGATAGTCAGTAAAAGGGTGCAGAGAGGAAGTGAAGAGCACGCGCGAGATACCTACCGCCAGTAAGGATTGATGCAACATGCCCAGGTATTGGGCTGATCCGACTACCCACCACGGTAAACCGGGAGCTCTCTCAGCAGGGGGAGCGGAGGGGCTAGGGGTGTCACGGGGGGGGGGGGGGGGGGGGGGGGGAGCGTCTCCCTCTGAGCTTGAAGCACTCGGTGATGCCTCTTTGGCGACTCCCTCTATGAGAATGGACTGAGAACTGTCGATCATCTTCTTCTGTGCTGAAGGAGCCTTCTGATGAGAGCGGGACAGCACCGTGGACACCTCCTTGCCACGAGGAAGATCGGCCATAGGAGCTGCGACATCAGTAATGGGAGGAGACGTAGCAATGACAGGGGATGAGGTCCCCGCCCTGAGGATCGGAGGTTGAGAGGCCGCATCCGCGGGGGTAGCCGAGCGCAAGCCTCTCTTCAATCGTTTCAGGGGACGATCCCGTTGGGATCGCCGTTCTTGTCGTTTCTTTCCAGGCATAGGGACGACGGAGGGCGCGTTAGACGGCGAAGACGCCTCTTTCTCCTGTGAAGCCTCCGGAAGGGTGGCTGGGGGGCCCCTTTATAGATCAGGGGCGCTGCCAAGACGTCATCGCCGTGGGGGACCGCCGATATTGCTAGGCCCATTGACAGCTCCCCCTCCCTTTCGCTCCCTTCGGAGGGGATTCCTGCAGGGGTCGAAGATACTAACTCAGGGATCAATGCTTGTTCATTAGCCTGATCCCACTTTAGAAACTTATTCTTCACAAGAGGGAGCATGATGTCATCTATAGGGTAAAAGGCAGGAAGGCATCAGCAAACATTAACCGAGCACAATGCCAGAGGTAAAGTAACTCACATAGGTTGGAGCTGAGGGGGGTGCTCTTGGGGCTAATCTCCGCCCGATAAAGGAGCTCCTCGCACTGCACCAACTAGAGCCCATGGAATTCCATCCCGGCCAAGATACTCTTAGCCCTCTGGTATCCCACGTCCTGTTGAAAATCACCCAGGTCGGGGGCAGGGGGCAAGTTCTCCGTCCAATGGATGTCGCTGAAAGGACGCTCGGAAGCCGAATGTAGAAAAATCTTTCCTTCCACCCCTTGTGGGAGGAGGGAAGGCTTCCCAAAAACCTATGACCACTGCGAGCAGTGAAGCCAAATGCCCTATGAGATCCAACGGGGACAAAAAAAGAAGTGGAAGAATCGGGGGGGTGAGAGGAATGTCAAAAAGTTTGAAGAGAACGAGAGCCCCGCTCATTTGGGCGAAAGCATTAGGGGCCAGCTGTTGGAGAGGGATGTGGAAATAATGGGCAACATTCATGAAGTAGGGGTGGACAGGGAAGTAAAGCCCTAGTTCCAGTTGCCCCAGGAAGAAGGTGTAAAAATCTTCACTGGTGGTTACCGGCAGTTGACCTGTGGTGGGGACCCTTACCTCCCAATCTGCCGGAACGCCATACTTTTGACAAGCGGCCTGGAGGGAATCCGACTTCACCTTGGAGGAGAGGGTCTCATACCACTCGAGATGAAATCCCAGTTCTCTCACAGAACATTCATCAGTACATGAAGATTTCTTTATCTTCTCCATCGGGTACCGGGGGAAGGAATAAGGAGCGAACAGAGCAAAGGAGGAAGCACCCCTGGCGGAAGAACACTAATGAGGAGGACGAGTAAGTGAGGAGAGCTCTTGACGGCAGCTAGGGTAAGGCTGCCGCAGGACACTGTTGCACCCACTTTTATAGGTATGCGGCACCTCCCCCGAAGCAATCGGGGGCCAACATGTTGGGGGTATTAACAGGTTGTCTGGGGGATCAACTTGCCTTTAATCGCCGTCGGTTCGTATGGCCCGCAGTATGTAGCAAAACAAGTAAAAAAGACACGTGGCGTCGCTGCATGCGCTAGGTAATCGCGTCACCCTGGCCGCTGCAAAGATCACAGGGTTATAGTGACACATTCAAAAAGGCAACCCGAGTCGAGAGACTCGTGAGATATGTCTGAAAGCCCGATCAAAAAAAAAGAGAGAAAGGGGGGGGGAGACGGGGCTCATCTTCTTCATCATCATTATAATCCGATCAGTCAGTCACACTTCGTTCGATCAGACTTGAAGGAAGGGACTCGTGATAGGGTTGAATAAGCCCTTGGCGGGCACGTGAGATGGAGAAGCTGAAGGGCGAGACACTTCGAATCAGAAAGATTCTCCTGCCCGGGCCTAGGGATCTTCCTCGGGCATTCACCCGGTACGGTCGGCTAGAAGACCCTCGGGCTCGTCTCAAGAGATTGGGTCCTCGAGAACAGGATAGAGTTGAATGAGCCCTAGCCAGGACAAAGGATGGAGAGGTTGTCCGACACAACAACGGTAGGTGGCGATAACCCCCGTCTCGAGTCTCGGGAAATCCCCGAGGGTGAGGCTCCCGAGGAGGGCATCTGAAGTTCCTTCTCAAGGACACCTCGGGAGGTTAGGTCCCGAGAGCACGTCGGGAGCTGTGGCGCATGGAAACCCCGAGCTCTCCTCGGGGGGTGGAGTCCCCATAATAACCAACCTCAGACATTGATCCCTCCCTTGAGGTACGGATAAGCACTCCCGTCATGAGAAGTCTGCACGATCCTTGAATCTTAAGCGAGCAGGAGCCGATAACGGCGTAGACCTTTTCAAAGGATATCCCGTAACCACCGAAAGAGGAGGAGGACATGGTTTACGTATCAGGGAGGTGGCACCGATCGAGGGCCACGTTTATCCTGCCGTCATCGGTATAAAAGGTAGATTAACCACTCCGGTAAAGGGGGGGAATCTCTCATTCTTACATACTATTTTTCTTTCTCACTACTATTATTCTTTAGACAACCTACTAACTTGAGCGTCGGAGTGGACTCCGCCGGACCCCTGCCGGCGTGTCTCCTAACGCTTGTGTTAACTTCACAGGCCCTCCAAGTTCCTCCCTGACGTAATAACCTCCACGTGGGTTGAGCCTCCGTGATTGGCCATCGTCGATGACTCTTTCCGAAATAGGAGTATTGTAGGTCCATCAGTGGGTTTCGGTAGAAACCCATTGATGGACCTACGATATTTGGATTTCTCAAAATTCGATATCACTAGTTAGAGTAGAGCTAGGAGATGGTATTTTTGGTGTCCAAACTTAGTCCTAATGAATATAAATTATATTCTCATACCGTATCACTTGGCACAGAACAATGCAGCAACAAAGAAGAAATCAGATGGCCTGAAATCAGAGATATTCATAAATCAGAGGACTTCAAGACCTGAAATATAATTATTCCAGGCCCATTGCGGGCCTGAAATCAGAGGACTTGAGGTTTGATCTATTCTGCTTACATTAAATTAGACAATGTGAAATGTAACATAGTATTGGAATACCTCTTCAAGTGACAACATTAACAACAACTAGTTTTTTTACAATACTATCGTTGTACATATAAAAAATATATACATTCATTTCTCCTGCTTACAAAAATATACTTCAATCAGAATATTCCTGCAATACATATACTAGTAACTCAAGACCCTGGGGCTGGCGGCATTCTTCAAGTCCTTCGATTATGACTAAGTTGTTTGCAGCAGCTGCATTTGAGTTTGACCTTCCCATTGTGTCTGGACTCAATCCATGCCTTCTTTCATCTACCGAGATGCACAAGGCTACGGAGACATAGAACTATAATGTTGTTTACACCCCTAGGCCAAAACTCCTTGCTTCGACAAGGGTAAATACGATCCATGTAAATGGCATTTCAATTTTGTCAATAAAAATAATACTCACAATATGGGAGTGTATCCATGTTTCGGTGAATGATGACGGCAATAGCATGTGAGCAAGAGAGTCCTAAATTTTGAAACTCCCCATATTAACAATATTTTTTTTCCAAATCAACAATGTATGAAGTGTCCCATGTCTCTACTTCCATTTCTGATTGAGAATATGAGTGAACCTTATATGCTTTAGCTTTCTCTCTACTTGAGCCCATTTCTTTTGTAGCATGAGGTGTCAAAGCAACATACCATTTTGAGACTTCCTCTCTACGGTTAAAGAACCATTGAGCTACCTTCCTTCTTGTATTGTCAATTAACCTATTTATGGGAAGTTCACGTATAGTCTTGAACAAAGCATTTAAACTACACATAATTAGTGGTTAGCATTCTGTACCTTCTCCAAGTAAAGTGTATATTAGCCTACCTTTTAGAGTCAATGTTCTGAAGCCACTTATGGGCATCTGGAATTTTTTTCAAGCATTGACTCCATTATGAGATCATATTGGAGTGTTGTGTTTGCTCGTGCTGCTGCCCAAAACAAACCTAAAGCTGCTCTACTTCTAGTATCGGTTACCATATTACAAGATATATGGTGGCAACAAAAAACATGATGCGCGTTTGTGTACACTTTTCTAACTGCTGATATAATGTCATGATGTCTATCTGATACTATGGTCATTGACTGTTCATCGATAGCAAAGAGCCTCTTTGTATGCTCCAAAAACCACTCCCATGCAGACTCACATTCAACTTCAACTATTCCAAAGGCAACTGGGAGAACATTGTCATTACCATCAATAGCTGTAGCAATCAACAATACACCCGGATACTTTCCTCTTAGATGTGTGGCATCAATTCAGATAAGTTTGCACAAATAAGACCTGAACACCCTTCGACAAGCACCAAAACCCCAAAAACACCGCTGGAACTCATTGTTACCATTCCTGCATAGTGCCACATAAGTTTTACGATCTCTAGCTCTTAACTCATGCAGATATTGTGGAAGATCTCTATATGCCTCATCATAATCTCCGACGACCTTTTTCAATGCTTTCTCTCTAGCTATGTATGCTTTTATGTATGATATGGTCACTCCAAATCTAGCTTTAATATCTGATATAATCATACTTGGTTTGTATTGTTCATTATGAAGAAATTGCTCTTCAACAAAAGACGCAACAAATGATGAAGAGCATGCATGATGATCAGCACTTTCCCTAACAGTTCCACATTGGTGTTCCTTTACATATTTTATAACTGTGAACTCTACTTCCCCCGGGCAACTACTCTCCATGTACATGGTTGATTGAAGCACACTGCTTTAACTCTATTTTTTTGGATGTCAACTGGGTTATATCTCATATGCTTAACCATGACATGTTTCAAAAGTGCATTCTTGAATTCTTGTCTAGATGGAAAAATCTGCTCCACAAAAAATTCATGCTCATTACTTGCCTCTGCCTCTCCAATTGGCCTAGCTAGCAATCGAGAATTCAAAATATAAGAATCATCAGCTATTTGAAACTCCTCCTCTAGGTTACTGTACTAATCTAGGGGAAATTCATATTACTGAATTTGCATATCATCAGCTTGAAATTCTACTACACTTTACTGGGTTGTAATTCATCTGCATTTCAGATTTCATGTTCTTCCTCCTCACTTCAGGTTTGCTCAAAGTATTCAACACGTCTTGTAGAAGAATTCAGACACTCATCTTCTAGATTACTTGCCTCTTCATTTAGATCAAATGTCAAATTCCTTGTAATTCTATTACCACTATACTCGGAAGATAATGGAATATTATTACTGGCTATTTCTATTCCATTCCCCATGATAGCATGATCATCAAGAGTATTTCATATCTCAGAGAGAATTTTGTCAACATCATTATCATCCCTGAAAAATAAATTACAATTAAATTTAACAAACTTTTAAAATCATAATCAAGTGTTTCAGTAATTTAAAAAAATAAACAAGGATATCAGGCCCGAGGAGGGCCTGATATCAAAGGATAGCAGGCCCTTTGAGGGCCTGAAGTCAAATGATCTCAGCCCCTAGGAGGGCCTGAAGTCAAATGATTTCAGGCCCTAGGAGGGCCTGATATCAAAGGATATCAGACCCTCCTCGGGCCTGATATGGTAAGATATCACCCCTTAGGTCGTATTCAAGCATGAATTTATTGTAAGTTTAAACAAATTCTGAGAACCCTATTTATGTAATGCATGACACTAACACCGTTAGAGTCCTTCTCCAAACAAAAAATTAGTACAAAGAGTTCTTCATGTATAAAACTAGGTCTGATACCATATCAGAACAAAATAGAGTCTAGCTGAAATAAACCCTATAAGAACCCTTATACTATTTCTTTTCGCCGTATACATAAATTTTAAGTAGCCAATCATACGTACATTACTAAATCTTTTTCTTCCTTCTATCAAACAAACTGTTGCTTGAAGTTTCTCCTTCAACACCTATCTTCCTCAACGATTCTTTTAAGTTGACTCTTTGAAGTCACCTCTAGAACAAGTCTACTCTCTGGGCAAGGTAGAAATATATATGTACTTTCATTACGAGTCGAGTTGTGCAAGGTAGAAATATATATGTAGGGTGAGAAAAAGTCGACTCCCAGGGTCATCCGAACCATAATATGTTATTTTAAATTGAATAATCTCAAAAAGTGGTTCGGATGTCTCGGAATTCTATATGACAAAGGTAATTCTTGGTGGGAGGGGTATAAGAGGAAGATCACTACAATTGATGTGCCCTTTGGTAAAAAGGAAACCTCAGTATGCCTTTTGGTAATTCCTAATTCTCAGGTGCACCCTTTGGTAAAAAACCAAAAATAAAATATATATAATTCCTAAATCATTTTTAAAATATTTATTATAATATTTATTTTTTAATTAGATAAGTAAAATAGAGTTCGGGCCCTTAGTTACTAACTTTGAAGTCATGGATTGTATGTAGGTATGTAAAGTTTAGTTAGTTTGATGGACTAGTTGAGACAATTAGCGCATGCAAATGAGTTGATCAAGTCGATTTAGCTTATTAAGCAGAGTTGGCTAGTCGAATTGGATGCACTACAAAAAATTCCCTAAATAGCGACGGAATTTTTAACTGTCCATCGTTATTAGCGACGAATAAATTAAATCCGTCGCTAATTTTAGAAAACAGGTCAAATACCCTAAAATAGCGATGGAAAAGGTCAATTATTCCATCGCAAATAGCGACGGACAATTAAAAATTCCGTCGCTATTAGCAACAGACAAGTCATTTCCGTCGCTATTTTAGGTTTAATTCACACTCCCCTCTCTCCCCCGCCGTTGCGCATTCAGAGCCTTTCCCCTGGCTTCTTCGTCGTCCCCAGCGTCTCCTCCTCTGGCGATCCCCTCCTCCGGTCACTAGTACGCAAATAGGGTAATTCCTCCCCTCCTGCAGCCGCACGCGGCCTGCTGCGGCCGCGCTCGGCCTGTTGCGGCCGCCGAGCACAATTGTCGCCGCTGGCTGCCACTGCTTCTGGAGGTAATAAATTATCATTAATAATTAATATAGATGGATAATTAATTATCCTAAGTAATTTATATCCTATATTAATTAATAATTAATATAGATGGATAATTAATTTTGTATCCTAATTAATTATCATTAATATAGATGGATAATTTTGATTGATTAATTTGTATTTGATTAATTGGATAATAATTTAGGATCCTAATTTGATTAAGTTCTGTTTGATTAATTTGTGTTTGATTAATTTGGTAGTATCCTAATTAATTTTTTAATGTTAAGATATTAATTTGTGTTTGATTAATCGGAAACAAAGTTGGATAATTTAGATTGTTATTTGTGGTTGACAAATCAAATTGCAAGTTAGTTTAGCTATTTTGTTGTTTGTTAAAGTAGTTAGCTCTATTTTTTTGATATAGATTTTACATGAGTATCAATATTGAATTTTTTATTGTTATTAGGATACAATGTATACGAACAAGACATGGATGTATAATAAGTTAGATAATGGATTTATCCACGAAGAATTTTTTGTCGGAGTTGAAGAATTTGTTAACTTTGTAAAGTGTCATCCTGAGTGTTTGAATGGTGTCGAGTTAAAGTGTCCATGTAATCAACGCAAATGTAGAAATACGGTTTTCCGTGATGAGGATACAGTGAAAACACATATATGTAGGTATGAGTTTTGTTCCAGATTATTACAACTGGTATTGTCATGGAGAGTCGTATGTATTTGAATCCGTTGGACCTTCCGTCGCTTCATCATCCAACTCAATTGGTCCAGAGGCATCATATAGGCCTACTAATGCAATGCAATCAATGGTTTACGATGCAATGAATGCATTTGATCAATCAAATGTAGATCAAATACCTACTCCTGAAGTTCAAAAAATGTATGACATGTTGAAGGCTAGTGAAAGAGAAGTATGAGAAGATATTCCTTCTGGTTATTCTCAATTGTCTGCTACTGTAAGATTATTGAATATGAAGGTGGAACATCATTTCTCAGAACAATGTTATGATGACATATGTCAATTGATGTCAGAGTTGCTTCCAACAGATAACTGCATGACTGATAGTTTCTGCAATACTAAAAAATTTATTAGAGACTTGGGTTTGCCAGTCGAGAAGATACATTGTTGTATCAATAATTGCATGATCTATTAGAACGAAGATAGTGAGTTGATGGAATGTAAAATGTGTAATCTTCCTCGTTGCAAGCATAGTAGTCGCATGGTTGGTAAGAAGAAGAAAAATATTCCCAATAAAGTCATGTATTAGTTCCCTTTAACTGCTAGACTCCAACGCTTGTATGTATCAGTAGCAACAGCAAGTCATATGATCTGGCATCAAAACCATGGACATGAAGGAGACATAATGTGTCATCCTTATGATTCCCCTACATGGAAACATTTAGATTTAACATTTTCTTCCTTTGCTATGAAACCACATAATGTAAGACTTGGACTTTCTGCAGATGAATTTCAGTTATTTGGAAGTTATGCACAATAATATTCATCATGGCCAGTTATTTTAACACTATATAACTTACCACCATAGATGTGCATGAAAGATGAATTCATGTTTCTTACCGTTTTAATTCCAGGTGCTCATAATCCAAAAGGGCAAATAGATGTATCTTTGCAACCTTTGATTGCTAAGTTGAATTATTTATGGAATATAGGTTCAAAGACGTATGACATCGCAAGTAAATCAAACTTTACAATGCATGCAGCATTGTTATGCACCATTAGTGATTTTCCCGTATACTCAATGTTATCAGGATGGAGCACGGTTGGAAAGTTAGCATGTCCACATTGTATGAGTCAGTCTGATGCATTTTCTTTGCCTTGCAGTGGAAAGATTTCGTTGGTTTGATAATCATCAAAAAAATTTACCTGTTGATCATTCGTTCAGAAGAAATAAGAAAATTTTCAAAAGGAATGAAGTGGTTAGGAAACTACCCCTAGTTTGGATGTCAGGTGAAGAAATATTTAATGAAATTGTTAGTTATGGATTGCTACCAGTATATCAGGATGGTTCAGATGATATCAACAAGTACATTGTTAGAGTCAACAAATACGGTTGGAGGAAAAGAAGTATTTTTTTGGAGCTTTTATATTGAAAATATTTTCTCATTCGACATAATTTGGATGTGATGCATATTGAGAAAAATGTATTTGACAACATCATCAATACTGTGCTGAATGTTCATGGGAAAACTAAAGATACAATAAAATCACGTGAAGAATTGAAATAATTAGTAAGCAGGCCTGAGTTGCATCAGAATGAAACAACTGGTAAATATCCCAAGGTATGTTATATATTGGACAAAGAAAGTAAGCAAGCAATGTGTTCTTGGTTGAAAGTAATCAAATTTCCAGATGGGTATGCCTCTAATATGTCTCGTTGCGTGGATACAAACAGATTAAAAATGGTTGGAACAAAGAGTCATGATTGTCATGTATTCATGTAAAGATTATTTCCAATAGCTTTCCAAGAATTACTTCCTAATAATGTTTGACAAGCACTTACAGAATTAAGTCTTTATTTCAAAAATCTGACTTCCAGGGTTATTACGGTATTAGATATGTTACACCTTCAGACAGAGATTCCATTAATAATATGTAAGCTTGAGCGAATATTTCCACCAAGCTTTTTTGATTTAATGGAACATCTACCTATTCATTTACCTAGTGAGGCACAAATAGGTGGTCATGTACAATACAGATAGATGTATCCTTTTGAAAGGTTTCTTAGGGAATTAAAGAATAATATGCGTAACAAAGCAAGAGTTGAGGGATCAATATGTAATGCATATCTGGTTGAAGAAGCAAATTCGTTTTGCTCGTATTACTTTGCTGAAAATGTGAAAACCAGACACCGAAAGTATCCACACAATCAAGATGACATTCAAACATTTGACCTAGACATGCTTTCTATTTTCAAGTATCCTGAAAGAGCAATAGGTGCAACTCTATCTAAACATTTAAATGACCAAGAATATCATGTTGCCAAGACATATATACTCCTGAACTGTGAAAAGGTCAAACCATACTTAAGATAATGACTCCAGTTTATATATTTATTTGCATTAAATTACTATTTGATAATATAATTAAAATTCTTATATGATATAAATTACCTTATATGTCAAGTTGTACGAACAACATTTGTACATTCAAAATCCATCTATAAGTGCAAATGAGGTAGATCAGAAGATAGAGGATGAATTTGCATTTTGGTTTCAAATATATGTAAGTCAATTAATATGCATTATTATGTTTACAATTCTTTATTATATATTAATCTAATTTTATCGACAACCACTATTATAGGTGAATGATCATAGAATTTCAAATGTAGAAGACAAACGAATAAAAAATCTCGTATTTGGACCTCTGCGTACTGTGACCATCTTCTCCGGTTATTATGTGAATGGATACAATTTCATGTGGGTCAATGTGATTCACAAAGGCTAACGTATAATTCTGGTGTTTATGTCAAAGGATCAACAAACAACAATGATACTCAATTTGACTATTATGACAGACTAGAGGAAATTATCGAGTTGAATACCCAGCATTACCTTTCAAAAGATGTGTATTATTCAAGTGTTCTTAGTATGATCCAACTCTAAGGACGGACACCAGAAACATCGTTTATATAATTTAGTTGAGGTTAATTCAACCAAAAGATTCAACAAGTTTGAACCTTTCATCTTTGCGGTGTAAGCTAGTCAAGTATTTTATCTTGAGTACCCAACTAAGAGAAGACAACTAAGTGAATGGCTAATTGTTTGTCAAATTAAGCCTAGGTCAAGCATTGAAATGTCAAATACGATAACTATCCACAACCTCGATGCTTATCAAAGTGAAGAAGCCATAATGAACTCCGTTGATTCAGAAATACAATCAGCATCACAATTACTTATAGATGATAATGTCTCTTACGAGGAAATAAATGATGGTGAGATATCTAGCAGTGAGGAGGTTGATGTATCAATGGAGTCAAGCGATGAAAACTTACATGTTAATTTAGTTCCATCGGAATAAAATCAGGTGATTAAATATTGAATATTACTAGTTGTTTGTATTTCATCTTCGTTGATACTAGTTGTTTGTATTACAAATGTGTATATCTAATATTATGATTTTGGATTTTATAGTCATGCAGTCGGGACAGAGACCACGTGGTGACAAGATTACTTTGAGAGTAATGGGTAACTAGTAAGTCAATATGTAATTCTTATATATTTTAGGTCAAATTTTACTAATGTATGATATTTTTGCTAAGCTTTATCCCGATGGTCACCAGGTCTAAGCTTACATTACAAAAAATTCAAAGAATGAATGTCCTCGACTGCTACCATATGGGGCCATATAGAGCAAGATTTGAAGAATTTTTATTACAGTAAATTTTTGGTAAGTAGTTTAAATATATATTTAATTTAATGTTATAACTAACATGATACTAAACATTTTTTTTTACAGAAGAGATATATTTGGGAGGAGGGTCAAGAGTAGGAATTTAAGAAAACCTGGAACGCCTATTGCTTCAAGTTGTACAGGGACATGCTATACAAGTAGAGAAAGAAGGCAAATAGACCTTCTGAGGTCCCTGAGACAGTTTGGACAGCATGGAGAGCAGTCTGGGATGCCCAACATTGGAAAGATAATGCTCCGATTGCTCGAGCCAATCACAACTCAGAGCCTGCTGGCTCCAACACTGGATCTATGAAATATACTGCTAGATCCCATTCGATTGTCCAACATGTCACTGACTTGGTAAGTTTTTATTTAGGTTATAATAAATATTCATTATATTTTTTTGGATATATTTAAACACTGTATTTTCTATATACAGGCTGCTGAGTTATA
Organism: Boesenbergia rotunda; assembly: GCA_024364735.1. Classification (NCBI taxonomy): domain Eukaryota; kingdom Viridiplantae; phylum Streptophyta; class Magnoliopsida; order Zingiberales; family Zingiberaceae; genus Boesenbergia; species Boesenbergia rotunda. The sequence goes on along the minus strand of JAGFNQ010008966.1, from coordinate 18,641 downwards.
GAGACCTCCCACTAGTTGGGAGATATTCAGCAAAACCCATAAGAAAAAAGATGAGTCATTTGTCGATTGACACTCCTTAGTAATTAATGTAAGTATATTAACTATAGTATATTTGTTTTGACATTTTATACAGATTAATTTAATTCTTATTTCACATGAAGCAATGACTACTAGAGTTGCATAGGCGTCTCAGCCTGCTGCAGAGGGGAAGGATTCACAGTCTCTTTCCACCGACCAGGTGAATGACATTTATTATGATGTCATTGGTGGAAGGAGGAAGACCGCCCTATACAGCCTGGGCTCTCAGGTAAAAATCACATATGATCAGATGAGAGCTCCAGAGGTTAGGAGGCGTCCAAGTACCTCCTCCTCCTCTAGTGAGGTTCGTCAATTGTGGAAGGAGAATGATGCTCTGCAAACTCGACTCATGATAATGGAGACGACGTGGGCCGAGAAGGATGCAGAGAAGGATGTAGAGCTTAGGGAACTGCGGGCTTGCCAAACACACACTGAGGCGTTAGTGTGTCACATGCAAGTTTTTGTAGTAATCCTATCGCTTATGACACAGATGCCTATTCCTCCTCGTTTTGAGTCTCAGGAGACGCAGAATCCTTAGGGTACCCCAAATGAGTAGAGACATTTTTGTGTTATGTTATATTTTTTTCTCTACATTTAAAAATCAAATTATTATACTATCTGGTTTGTTATTATATGCATCACTAATGTTTCTTATTTGTTCATTTTCATTTAAAGATTCTACATTATCAAAGTTGAATTCAAACATTAGTTTGGTCTAAAGGTGTGTATATTGGATATTTTATATACCATTCAATATTATTTACATTTTCTATATCAGTTACACTAATATTATTTTATCATTGTATTTCATTTTTATTTATATCGTTTCTCTTCTTTTATGTATTGTTCCTTTTGATTCAGTTTTGATGTGTCTGTCTTCTATTACACTTTATAGTCATGTATGTATTCACTACTATTTTTTGGATATGGATTTGTCTTAATCTAACTATTTAGATATGAATTTGATACATGTGTTTGGATATGGAATTTGAATATGTATTTGATATATGTGTTTGAATATGTGTTTTGTATGTATGTATTGTATGTGTTTGGATATGAATACTATTGTTTTGTATGTGTTTTATTTGGATATTTGTTGTGTTGTTATTTGAATATATATGTATATATTGAATGTAAATATGGTAAGGGAAAAGAGGAGAAAGGTTGCTGGAAAAATTGCAGAAATTAGCGACGGATATTTTATAAATCTGTCGCTATTAGCAACGGAATATTGACTGTTCTGTCGCAAATAACGACGGATATTTGACTTTCCATCGTAAATAGTGACGGATATTTACGATATCCGTCTCTAATTACGATAAAATAGCAATGGGCATGGCTCCCTGGTTTCGGTATTTAGCGACGGATTATTATTTAAAATCCGTCGTTAATAGTGACGGATAACCAAGGTCTGTCGCTGTCCTCGGCTATGACAGTGCGGCAGCCGACGATGTTGTTTCCGTCGCAATTCCGTAGCTATTATCGTTCAGCGACGGAATAACGACGGAATTAGTCCGTCACAAATTCCGATTTTTTTGTTGTGATGATTTGTGAGCCGATCTAGGTGAGCTAGTTAAACTAATCAAATTCAATGACTAGGCCTAACTAGTCATTAATTGAACTGGATGAGCAAAGCAAGTGAATTAGGTCAAGCAAGCCTACAAGATTGAATATACTAGACAAACGGCAAACTTACTAAATAGACTAGGTTAATTGGTATTTGGCTAAATTTATTAAAAATTATTTGTAAGCTCGTATAGTTTATAAGTTGATTTAGAAGTTTATAAGTTGTTAGATCTTATTTTAAAAATAAATTGTGAAAGTATTTGCATGAATTTATTTTAAACAACTTAAAAACTAATGTAATAATTTTGATACAAACGGTTACATAAATTATAAAATTAAGAAATTATAATGTTTAGAATAAAAATAAAATGATATAAATTCTATGATAAATTTTTAAAACCTATTACATAAGTTATGCATTTAAAAAAATCAAGAAAAAAATATAAAACTATAAAAGATATTTTTTACAAAAATCTCAAACTATTATTTTAAAATTAGAAAATAAAGTGATAATAATTTTGTTCAAAATTAACAATGTTACAATTTTGATCAAAACTATTATCTCCAAAATTTTATAACATACACATATCCTCTGAAGAAAAACTCTTACCTATCTTCTAACCATATGACGGTCAACTATAAGTTAATTCCGTAATCCTTTCTTATAATTTGAAAACGGATAGTGAGAGACGTCTAGAATGACTGAATGAGCATAATTATCTTTTACTATAACAAATCCTTATGAGTTGATCAGAGCTAAATCACACACATTTTTCAAACATGTCGAAAACTTCCATCCGAAACAATCAAAAATCCCTCCAAAAGGGCATTCATTAGCAACACATCCAATAAATCAGCAGTTGAGGTTCATTATAGAAACCATATCGTAAGAAAATTGTCCAAGTAGATCGGATAATCATATTACACATGAAACAAGAACAAAGCTAATGGGCGAAATCAGGGCATTGTTGAATTAACATGGACTAGTAACTCTTTCTCCGCCCGAAATGCTAATCTTTGAAAAGTGAGAATATCTCTATCGATACATAGAGACAACAACTAGTTTGGATTCGAACAACTACTTACACAGATAATAGCTGCTTTAGGTGTAGCAAATGTTCTTCATTGGTTATGTTGAGCGAGAGACGTAGATTTGTTAGAAGTGACTCATGCTCCCAACTTAAAGGACCGGACGCATGTAAAGCTCGCAGAGTGGATCGATATGCATGTAGTTCTAACATATGGATGCTGGCAGCTAACTTGTCTTTAAAGATCTTTCCATGCTCTCTCTTGCCTTTATATGGGCTCCAAGGCATGACATTAGTAGATTTTCCGGAAGCATTCCTAGCATGTCTTCTCGCACCCCCGAAACAACTTTCTTCGGTATCATTACTACTACAGCTAGCAACAGAGCATTCGTCGGTCTCTTCAGCAACTCCCATAGGGTTTCTAAATAAATGTGTGGCATGCTCGTCCAGGAAGATCTCATCAGCTTGTAACGGAGTCTTCATGGTTCTTCTAGTTTGACCAAACTTGGGCATGCAATTTTCAAGATTTGAAACTTTAGAGAAAGTAACATCATCAATTTTTCTAGGCGAAGTTCGTCTGGCTTCCATGCTCGCCTTCCTTTTCTTGCCAGTACCTATTATCTCAGGATCACTAGCCGAGATGCAGTGGAGTTTGAGGTCCCTCTCTAAAGGCATGGGGCAAAACTGGCTTTTGTCAAATTTATGCGCATTGTAAGCTTCTGGATGTTTTGTGCCAAACTTCTGTATGGTGTAGGCTGCTTGGTGAATTCCATCTTCAACTTTTTCTGTGTGCTTGGAGTTCGAAGGCATCAAACCGCAATGAAAATGCTTCCCATTTTCAACCTGGAAAGGACTTTCTATTAATCAACAGAATCGAAGTAAATTGGACAAGCAATGGATATTTGATGTTGTACAAGAAGTTAAGAAGGAAACAGGTCTTTTGAACATCAAATTCAATTGTGATATCTCTTTCGCTATCTCTCTCGTGCGTGCACGCACACACAGAGTCCTCTTTCCTATCATAAGCTATTTTTTTCTAAGATAAATAATCTACAGTAGCATACGAATATCAGAACACAACTACAGAACCAATGAAAGAAAGGCTATTTGTTCGAAAAGGCTATTCATGAAAAGCAAAGATAAAATTGAACATCATGCAATTAAACCAAAGTGTAATGAACAGATCGAGCTTAGTTAACTCATAAGTTATGCTCAGAGCCAATTCTGAATTTAAACTGGTATTGATCAAAGCTTGAATTTAGAACAAACATATGCTATTTGTTTCTCAAAGTAAAGTCCGTTGTATTGCTATGAACATGAATGAAGTTGCAATTCAACAATTACCGAACACAGCTTGATCGTTATTCCTTTCAGTTAGACAACATGAATAATCCTTCAATCAATCAGGATCTGATATGAGGTTACATTAACTCCTACCTTAAAGATTTAGGAAAATCGAGTCTTGCTAGTGACAGTTATTGCTAATGCACACTGTGATAATGCATATGCGTACTATATGTCTAAAGAGAAAACAAACCAGCCACCCGCATCTCTCAATTAACAAATCAAGATGATCCCCACAATAAAAACATGTTCAAATGATGTTGTAAACATAATTACATAAGCAACTTGACGGATGTCAAGGAAAAATTATTAAGGCAACTTAAAGGTTAGATCTACATATCAGATCAAATGCAACTAGTAAGCCATACCGAAAGAACACACAAATTATGCAATCTAAGTGTGATTGATTGTCAATCTGTTCAAATGGTATCTGAAAGAAAAATTGCATAATCTACTAGGAGGAAGACCGATATTATGTCATATAGGTATAACCAAAATTCTACCTTATTGACCCAATGGCTGGTCTGCCAATCTTGTGGAACCCTTACATCATATAGCAGAAATCTTTTAAGCTGGATAGAGCCAAAGACTTTGGCGACCACATATCCTTTCTTGAGCATCTTAGCAATCTTCGCTACCTTCCAAGAATGTGTATCAAGCACCTCAACAATGTCACCAACACTCCAATCTTGCTTGTGGGGAACAAGAGGCGGGGAGGGCCTGACATCTTTACCATCCACTGTCTCCACAATGGACTTTCCTTGAGGCGATACTAATAATTTATAACTCACAGAATATTTATTAACAAGAGCTGATGAGATTATCGCCGGAAACCAAGAGCCATTCGGTTCCTCGTTCCTCCTTAAGACCTCCACCTCATCTCCTGGTTTGAACTCCATGGCCTTGCTCATAATTTCATCCTAAACCTGAACTAGATGAAAAGGCAAAATAACAACATTTTGATCTCAACATATTATAGTCAAATCATTTAGCAAATAATAACATAAAGGTCTATAGCTTGAAATCCTAGTTTTCCTTCTTAAGATGGTCGATAATGAAGATTTACCTACAGACACACAGTTGATGATGCATCAAAACTAATGCAAAAGCACAAAGATGAACCTTGAAACAGAAGTTCCAAAGATCCAAATCTAAGCGATAGAGGAGTGCAAACATACAACTACAATCAAGTAGAAGAAAAGTCCAAACATTGGCCAAGATATAAGCTAGAATCAAACGAAGAACACTGAATTTCTCTAAATCAAAGAAAAAGCACAGAAGCGGCACAAAAATTTACAAATCATCATCCCCGATAAACGCAATCCAAAAAAAAGACAACTTTAACAGACGCCCAAACTAATAATAACTCAAGTTTATCCGTTTATCGAAGAAACCACAAAAAAGAATCACATTAGAACAGCAATTTTCTGACAGAACTTACCGACTGCGCATTGGAATTGGGGACGAGGAAGCGCGGCGGGGGTTTGAAGCAGAAGAGACCAAAAAAAGCAGTAATCTTTTGCGAGCAGGAAGGGACTGGAGAAGAATATCTAGGAGTCCGATCGGAGAAGGATCTGCGGCGGTTAGGATGGCTCGATTTGGGCGTAGAAGGACCGCTGTGCATGAAAACGGTGTGATTGTTTGGTTCAAAGATGAATCGCAGCTCTGGAGAGAGAAAAAGGAAAGGAAGAATTTATCGTATTTCCTCTTTCTTTTTTTTCAAATAAAATAAAATAACATAATATTTCAACAATGACGAAATGGATACTATTGGAAAATAAAAAACTTCATCTTTTTAACGTAGTCATATACAAATGAGCGAACGAATAATAATAATTTGATAACATTCTTGTAGTCGAGTACAAAATTGTCCGGGTAATGATACGGTAGTTAGGTTCTTTTATACCACCTTTAATGCAAATTAAAGGATATTTAATTATCTTTCAAATATTTACGATTCGATTCTTATCTATAATAAATTTTATAAAAAAAAATTTCTTCAAATACGGCGCACAATAACGAAATATTAGGTTGCGTTTGGTACGTTTATTTTCCATTTTCATTTTTTACAAAATATATGATTTTCCAGAAAATATGTTTGATTTGTATTTTCCATACTTATTTTCCAGAAAAAGATATTATGTTTTCTGAAAAATTTGAAAATGAAATAAAGTAATTTTCTAGAAAATAAAAAATACTATTTTTTAGAAAATAAAAAGAAAAAATAGAGTAAATCAAACGCTCCCTTAGGCTTCTGAACTGTTCACAGTGAGCGCTTCCTGATTCACCCTAGTGACAGATGGAAAATTTCCGTGAGGTCGGATCAATCGTTCCAAGTTCGATGTTAACGAACATGATTAATCATTTAATGGATACTTAAAGGGTTCGAGAGTTTAATCCTAGCGAAGTCGGATGTTTACCCTCCTTTATAATTTAATTACTATTCGAATTAATAGTCCTCATGATTTACCTTCTTCGTATTAATATCAGAACGGATTGGCAGGGCAAATCACCTTTATGTCACTTTAATGGATAATTAAAAGATTTAAAATTTAAATCTTAGTATCAATGCATTATATAAGATTTTTTCTCGGGTTATAAGAGGGTTCAAAAATATTAATAATGAGTTTTCATGAGTACTTTCTAATTTATTTTGATAGTTAATAAAAAATTTTCATGTGACTAAATCAGTAACATTCAAAATTAATCAATTTGAAAAATTAAAAACTTAAATTATCAAAATAAAAAATAAAATAAATAAAGGAGCTATTCTCTTTCACATCCTTTTCTTAGATGCGAGATATTTACCTTTACGAATTGAAGTAGTTCATATTATATAAGTATTTATTTTAATAAATTTTGAAATCAATTCAGAGCCCACAATATCGAGTCATTTGAGAAAGACGATATAATTTTTTAAAAATTAAGTTCAATATATTTAAAAATACTTTAAAATTTTTAAAAATTTAAACAACTTATTCGGACTATTTTTATTTTGAGTAGTGATTTGCAGCGTGAAGATTTCACACGAAATCCTCAGCGACACAGTCAGCAAAACCACGTGGCAAATGAGAAAACATAAAAGAAGAGAAAAAGCCATCGTAAAATCCTTCTCTTCGTTGCTGTCGCGCCATCCCCGCCCCATTTCTTCGATGAACCCCTAAGAGGAAAGAAACCATCGCCTCTCCGTCGCTGTCGCGTCATCCCCACCCCATTTCTTCGACGAACCCTTAAGAGGAAAGAAGCCATCGCCTCTCAGCCGCTGTCACGCGATCCCCGCCCCATTTCTTCAACGAAACCCTAAGAGGAAAGAAGTCATCGCCTCTCCGCCCGCCTCTCCGCCGTTGTGGTGCCATCCCTGTTAGTAGGAGCCCTAGAGCCAATTATGTGATGATTGACTAGGGACATTTTGTATCATATTCTATTATTAATAAATGCATGTTTGGTTATTATACTTACTTTGTATTCTGTGCTGAATAACTAAGTATAATAATGTCCTTGTGTAGTAGGTTCTTATTTACATTATATCGATTGGTTGAATCGATAGTGAGATAATGTAGAGAACACTTCACTAAATTATTCCTAGTCAAGCATTAATATTCAGGGACAATATTAATGCATGGAGACTAGCATGTAGGTCAACTGATGACTTGAGCTCACAAGTCATGGATATGTGATATCAAGTTGACACATGGGTATACATTGGAGAATGTGTACTGAATGACCCGCCATGAGAAAGTTTCATAGATTGTCATATGAGTGTCATAGACTTTCTCATGTGACCATTGGTATGAATAGTCCTTAGACCTGAAGTCACTACGGTTCCCTACATAAGGAGTTATGTACTTTGGTATCGTCAAACGTCACCTGTAACAGGGTGGACTATAAAGGCGATCACTGGGTATGTAATGAATTATGCGGAGGGATGTGAGTGATGTAGATGGGATCTATCCCTCCCATATGACGAGAGTGATATCTGTGGGCCCCTTGATCGAGTAGGACTACTGAAACGCATGGTCATGCTCAAATGAGTCAATATGAGATATTGAGCTCATTTGTTTGAGTGAGTCTACTCGGGGATCAAGAAACACAAGATTGATTGAGGATGACACGGTCTATGCCTCATTGGTCAATCTAGATGTCAAGGATAGAAGGACAAGGTCATACACTATCATAGTCACGGAGGTTTAGTCGGATCTCAACTTTTCTTGTTACTTGGGTAGCAATGATGCATTGCTAGATGCCGCTCATTGCTTATGTGTCTAAAGTGTTTGGGCACATTGCCAACGTCACGAGAACCTATTGGGTCACACACAAAGGACACAATGCTTCGGGAAATCTGTTCGGCAGATCTGCTCCCGAGTTGGGAACTCGGGAGACCTGAGCCCGAGTGGGATCTCGGGATGTCAATTAGGAAGACCGAGTTAGGAACTCGGCAAGTCCGAAATCCAAGTTGGGAACTCGGGAGTCCGAGCCTGAGTTGGGAACTCGGGAGGCCTGAGCCCGAGTCGAGGACTCGGGAGATCTGAGCCCGAGTTGGGAACTCGGGAGGTCAGTTCGGGGGGCTCGAGTTGGGAACTCGAGAGAGACCGAGTCGGAGCTCGGCGGATTGGGTCGGCACTCGACGGATCGGGTCGGAGCTCGGCAGACTAGGTCGGGAGCTCGCCACTCGGGAGACTTGGTCGGGAGACCGAGTCGGGAGACCGAGTCGGGAGCCCGAGAGGTCCGGTCGGAGTTGCATGGAGGAAAGAGAAAAGTCTTTTCATTGGATGAAAAGATTCTTTTCTTGCATGGGAAATGATAAAGAGCCACATAAAAATATGTGCTCTTTATTGGGAAGCCAAAGAGACACAAACCTCTTCATATTCATGGGATGATTATAAAAGAGGGTCTTGTGACTTTGGATGATCTCTCCTTCTCCTCTCCTTCTGCCATTTCTTCTTCCCTCCCTCATCTTCCTCCTTTGGCCGAAACCCTACTGTAGGGTTCTTGGTGTTCTGCGAGCTACCTCAAGTTGCTAGCACAACTAAGGTAGCTCTCCAGAAGTTGAGAGATTGTGTCCGTGTGAATACGAGTAGAGGCACGGACACTTGAACATGCAAGAGATCCGGCGCACCTTGGACGAGCGGGATAAGCAAAGGGCATGCTCCGAAGGTATATCTTCTTTAGAAGTAGATGTAGTTCAACTTTGTACGAGTTTTTCTTTCGCATGGATCGCTCGTGGGTTCTTGTTTCCGCTGCGTTTTCATTGTTTTGTGTCGGGAGAACCCAACAATCCCCACCCCCATTTCTTCGACGAAATCCTAAGCAAGAAAGAAGCCATCACCTCTCCACCGCTGTCGCACCATCCCCGCCCCCTTTCTTCGACGAAACCCTAAGAGAAACGAAGCCATCGCCTCTCCGCCACTGTCGCGCCATCCCCGCCCACTTTCTTCAATCAAACCCTAAGAGAAACGAAGCCTCATTTGCAGCACCACCCCTCCCCTTTCTCGCGTGAGCACAAGGATCGCAAGAGCTTCACCGACCAAACCCTGTGGCCAGTGCCTCCAGCGACCGACCGATCAACGCCAGCGATGCTCATCTTAGTTGCCTCCAACCCTTAAAATGAAGTCGTGTATCCACCAGCACCTCCAACCCTAAGATTCAGCGCCTCCAGAGCTTCACCGATTGCACTATTTGCTTCATCCGACATCAAGTGGCAGTAGGTATCATCCTCATCATATAAATGTATTTATCTCCAGTTGGAGATTGAGATGTTTGTTTTGACACTGTTTTTTAGAAGTCCTGCGGAAACTTTGCTATCTAATCTTGATTCTGAGTTCTAATCTATTGATAAAAGTTATGTCAGTTGCAACAAAGCCTTCAATGTGGATCGTTGTGGATCCCAAAGGTGAGTAGCAAAAAAAAAATACTGAGGATTGTATTAATATGTGATATTTTAATAAATGTGATTTAGTTATTTCAATTTTCAATAGTGGTTCTGTCATGCATTGTAGTGTCATACATATTGAAAATTCAAAACAAGATCACATTGAATCTAGTTGTCTATTAACCTACTTCTCCAAATATATCATCAATATGGATAAGAAGAGATAAGATGAACATTTGGAGTCACTAGTAAGGATAAAATAATAAATAAGGCATCTGCAAGTTTCATCATTTTTATGTTCATTGTGACAGACAATTAATCTTCTTTTCTTCTTTCCAGTTGTCGATCATGATCTTGCAATGTTTTCTTCTTTCTAGGAAGACGACATATATAGTATCAGGCATCAGTTTAATATCTCGAGAAGTAATATCTTGTGAAGAACTACATTCTCATAAGTAGTATATTGATGTACCTAAATTTGTATAGGATCAAATATCAGGCACCAGTTCACTAATCTTTTGATATAAAAAAATTGTAGGACAAAGGATCAAATATTTATGGTAGCCAACTCTTCATCAACAACTTCTTTCGGTATTCGAAGATGCATGAATGATGAACAAGGTGAAACCCCCCCCCCCATATATTATGTTATTGTGGATTGAGAGCTCCTCTTTGGACATCATGGAAGGAAACTAATCTAGGAAGACGATTTTTTTCATGTCCAAATTTTAGAATGAGTTTTCTTTATTTATAAAATTATTTCGAAATCAATTGTATAATTATTGGTTTTTTATTAATAATATTTGATATTCAGGAAAAGGGATGTGACTTCTTCTTATGGCATGACTCAAAATTTTCAGAGAGAACTAAGACAATTATTAATGATCTGAAGAGGGAAAACAAGAAATTACAGATGGAGATTAGTGAATTGAAGAAATCTAATAGTTACAAGAGTGTAGGTGATTGCAATGATCTCTTAGAGGATGTGAACAACTCTGTTACTATGAAATTCAGTGATGAAATATGTTCACTTAATAGGAAATTTAAACTTGCTATCACTGTAGTTGTATTTACTTGAATTGTGATGATTTTGATGTGGTTGATGTACGCAACTAACTATTTATGTAATGAAAGAACTTTCTAACTTTTTAATGTATCTTATCAGTGGTTTATGTAATGAAAGAATAGTTTAGTTTCCAGCTTCAATGTTGTATCTTATCAGTAGTTTATTGTTATTGTAGTAAAGGAGAAATATTACATCCTATTTACTAAATTCAAATATTTAGAGATTCTTTTTGGAGAAAGGATGCTTAACCTTGGTTGGCTTGGCAAAGAATTCAAAGACGTTTGAACCACTAGCATAAGATTACAGTTTGGAACAGAGTGAACTTGTCGTGCCTGAGACAGTTATGAATTGTGTCTTGCTGGTAGATGACATTGTCCGTGCTACGAAGTGGGCATGCTATCGAGCAGTGCCTCTAACTGTTGTAGCTTAGTCAGACACTTCATACCAATATTGTCTATGTCCCGTGGAGACTGATCTCACCCTACGACTGGCAAACAAATTCATAGAACAAAAATACCACAGCAGCAATTTCTGTTGGGACCTTTCTGATTAGCTACAGGAGGGGGGGTGAATAGCTACTCTTCGATGTTCTTCCTACACATTGTTAGTACGCAAGTGGAATAACAAAAACTAATACTAACAACTAAGAAAGACACACCAATTTACATGGTTCGGAGATGAAGCTCCTACTCCACGGCTGTCCGTAAGGTGGACGATCCCGATCCGTCGATGGATGACTTCCCGGAAAACCTCCGGCTAGCTCGTGTAGCTCCTTGTGGATGAAGAAACCTCGCCACAACCCACAACACCTTCCTGAGCTCTTAGACTATTAATTGACCTTTAACCAAAGCCAATTTCGTCAAGAAGTCTCAGCCAAAACCGAGCTCTTTTAAATAGAGCTCTTTGTTGAGAAGACCGTTACTAGTCGACTGGTCAAGCACCAGTCGACTAGTGCCACTAGGATTCGAACGTTACAACCCAACGTTTGAATTCCAGCTGCCATCAGTTGACTGATGCTTGACCAGTCGACTGATCTTTCTGTGGACTTCATCAGTCGACTGATCAAGCATCAGTCGACTAGTCCACCCATATACCTAAGGTTTCCCTTCCCTGAGTACATTTCTCTCAGCACTAGAACCCTAGGATTTCCTTCCCGAGTACAATTCCCTCAGCACTCGACCCCTCATGACTTAGTTGACTCTCCATTCACCAACCTCGACCTGTTGCCTTCAAGCCCTCTTCGACTTTGGCTCTCGTCCCTCGGATGCACGCAAGCCCACGACTCGTCTCCCATGCCATCCTTTACGTATATCTCAAAGTCCGCTTCTCTTGGCTCATCGTCCCTGCTTTGTCCACGGTCCCTCGGATGCACACAAGCCCACGGCTTGTCTCCACACACCATCCTTCACCGGACCCAAAGACGTCCAACTAAGTCCATGTGTATCCTGCAAATCTGCACACTCAAATATACACATCAAACACAAGGGTGAACCTAACTTAAACCCTTTGCCCAAACATCAAAACACATGGTCACTCCGGACCATAAATTGCCCCAATAATCTCCCCCTTTTTGATGTTTGGCAATACGTTTAAGTTAGGGAAAACAAATAGCAAATACAATGCTAAGAACCATTTGGACTTACGTTGTCAAGGCTTCACCTTGGACTTATACCGCCAATGCGTATGCAATGCAAACATGCATAGATTCTATCACAAGGCATCCCCACACCTAAACCTCCCCAATGAGTTTAGGACTTTTACCAGAATAGACTTTTTAAAACCTCTCCAAGGCTCCCCCTATATTGGACTTACAAAGGTTTTTTAAGAACCTTCCCAAGGTTCCCCTTCTGCCACCAGATGAGCAACAATGCACCCACTTTACCTAAGCTCCCCCTTGACCTAGGATTTCTTGCAAAGGCGTGTTTGGTTTCCCACTTAAACCTAACACTTCTCCCCCTTTGCCACACATCAAAAAGACTCTAACAATTTCCCTCTTAATGGATCCTTTAACCTCTAATGATCATAAACACAGTGTACTAACCCCTCATAAGATTACACACTTATTTTACATCATTTGGACATCTTTCAATTGCTGAAAAATAGTTTCAGCCTTTACCAGTCGACTGACACCCTAAAAATCTCATTTTCAACATTTCTGACCCAATTTTAGAAATGCACCAGAAATTTCATAAATCTCCAAAAATTCTCAAATTTTGTGGACAGGTTTGTGGTACCCATATCTACTTGGGAAAAATACATTTAAAAATGTATCTATCACCAATCCCAAGATTGACACAAAACTCAAAACTATCTAATTGGTTCAATTGACCCTTGACCTAAAGTCCTTATTTTGGCCTCCTCTTGATGTTTCTGCCCATACCAAATCACAATGCATCCCTAGCATTAGTTTATATGGCATCTATTCATCAAAATCCAATTTCCATGCTATATGACCCCAATATCATATTTTCATGCATGAAACTTAAACCCCAATGTGTCAAATCCCTAGGATTGAGACTCCAAATCCGTCTCTACATCCTTTGGCACACTTCATGACCCATCTAGACTTCCGAGAGAAATCCTCCCAGGATCCATATGTTAGATAGATGTAGCTTGCTAGAGGGGGTGAATATCAAGTTTTCATTTTCTTCTCTACCTACGTTATTAGTGCGCAAGCGGAAATACAATAAAACAAGACTAACAACTAAACAATGCTAACAATACATATTTACGTGGTTCGGAGATGAAGCTCCTACTCCATGACATCTCGTGAGGTGGACGATCCCTCGATCCTTCGGCGGATCACTCCCCGGATGCCCTCCAGCTAGCTCGTATAGCTCCTTGTGGGTGGAGAAACCTCGCCACAAACCCAAGTACACTTTCTGAGCACTAAGACTACTAACAAGCCCTAACCAAGCTTGTTTCGTCAGAGGTTTCCAGCCAAACCCGAGCCTCTTTAAATAAAACTCAAAGCTGGAAATCACCCTACCAGTCGACTGCTCCCAGGGCAGTCGACTGGTCCCACTGAATATCGACCGTTGTAACCCCAACGTTCGAATTTTCAGCCACCTACCAGTCGACTGCTCCCAGAGCAGTCGACTGGTCCAGGGTCGACTTCCTTCTGTGAGTTTCTGTTTGTGCTGGCAGTCGACTGTTATATTACCAATCGACTGCCCAGCTTATACAAACACTCTTCCTCACTCCAACAACCCTCCTTCACACGTGCCTTCAGGTACACTCCCTTGGCTTGCCCCTTGAAGTCTTCTTCCACCGGCTATCATCCCTCGGATGCGCACACAAGCCTTCCCTTGGCTTACCTCCATGCCACCCTTTGTTATTAATATGAGAGAAGTGTCCTAAGGCAATCGCCTTATAATTGTAATCATTTACTTTAATAAATGAATATTCACTATTTGAGTATACATGTTCGTGTATTTGATTGAGATCTTAAACTCATTTACTGAATGTCCGTAATACAATTCACAGCATGAGAGAATTTGTGATGAATTCACAACTAGTGATTATCTCTACATGTGCAATTGTGAAGTATTGAAATTGTCCCTAGTCGATGAATTGATTAATACGGACACTATCAATTCTGTGGAGACTAGCATGGGTTATTCTCTAATCAGCTGATTCTCACTGGCTGGTGACATTGGGATGTCCGGAGATAAATATGGATGCTAGATAAGGGAACTAGTTCATTAGAGTGACTAGCTGTAAGACTTCATATGGTAATCTACATATAGATATGTCAATGAAAGTTCTTACTGCAGCTTAAGTGCGATGTTCCTTTGACTTGCGGTGTTCAAGTCATCTTGGTCACGGAGACTTATACTTTGACATCTTAAGCAAGCATCTCTAAGGAGGTGTGGACCCAGGATGGTTGGGTATAAGCCGAAGTGCCCGAAGATGTTTGAACAGCCTACAAAAGATTCACCACTCCTTGCGAGGAGATGTATACCCAAGGCCTATCGTCGGATTGTTACTCGAAGCCTCTGGCCAGAGCACAACATGTTCCGAGTATGAATCTCTAGGAAACATGAGAGTAATTAGAATCCGTTGGACGAGAAAGACATTACTTGGGCTAGGTGTGACGTAGTCAGCCTAGTGGGGACTGACACACATAGACCGTGTCCTGAACCAAGTGGGTATAAGATGGTGAAGGGAATGAGGCACGACTCATTATAGCTGCTGAAGGGTTTCAGAATTATTTCTGAGGTCAACCGTTGATCTTTTGATTAATTGGGGATCATGATGTACTACTAGGTGCCACTCATGATCGTTCTATAATTGGTTAATTATAGACGGCCAACATAAATTGAAAGCCTATTTAGTCACACGCACTACGAGTAATCCAAGGGATTTAAAACGAGTTGAAAATTAAATTTTTCGATCAAGAGAAATAAGTCGAATCTGAATTTATCAGAGGCGCACCGGAAGCTTAAAATGGCTAAGTCTTTTGAAGGCTTATTGGACGAATTAAATGAGTTTAATTCGCAAGGAGACGGCTTGGTTTGGCCGGCCAAAGAGGGTCCCCACCCTCTTTGGTTTGGCCGGCCACAACATGGAGGGAAACCAAATTATTTGGTTTAAATTATAAAATAAATCAAGCGCGATTTGTTTTATAAAATTATGGATAAATAAATTTATATAAAGAAATTTATATAAAAGGATTTATTTTCATGGAAATTAAAATAAACCTTGGATTGTTTATTTTATTTTATAAAATCAATTATAAATTGATTTTTCCATGATAAGAAAAATTTATATAATAAATTTCTTGTAAAAATTTATTCCATAATAAAAGGGGAGATATGTTTGTTTTTATTATAAATTTAGTTATAATAAAACTTGGCATAACGGAATAATTCATAGAAAAATTTATAAGATAAATTTCTTATGAAATTTTATTCCGTTAAAAGGGAGACTTGGCGATGGAAAGGCTACTATATAAAGGAACTAAGGCAAGGCTTTGAATTCCAATTAAGAGATCAAGTAGCAAGCCTCTCTTCCTCTCCTTCTCTCCCTCTCCCTCCTCTAGTGGGCGCTGGCCCTAGAGGGACCTCCTAGGGTTGCCGTGAGCCATCTCCACCAAGAAGGTGCCGAAGAAGAAGAAGAAGCGGGTCGCGACTCCTTCCTTCCCCCGGAATCTTGATTCCGATACTTGGTGGTTAGTCTTCCATCTCCCTCTCTTGATATTCTTATCGTGCCTTTGGAGAATTTAGTAGTTCTTGTCGGCACGAAACTCGTGGCTTTACGAAGTCATCCTGAAGAAAACCCAGCGTGGACGCGAATAGAGGCGGAGCTTCCAAGGGACGCTACGGTTGGATCTCGTCCCTTTCTACGAGTTACGCGAGGTATTAAGTAAATTAGTTTACTTTCTGCAAAATTTTAAATGTATGATCATGTCTCCACAACATAAGGTTGCATGCTAGATACGTGGTTAAAATAATTTGAGAAATTATTTATGCTAAACATTCCGTTGCACGTAATTAAATTTTAAAATTATGAACCCGTATCCATGTCAACATGCACCCGGTCCCAACAGTGGTATCAGAGCCGGTTAGTGTTCGACATAATCATATAATTGTTTTGTGGAAAACTTTATCATGATCTCAATTTTGGAAAATTTTCCAATTATGGAAACTTTTCAATTATGATAAATTTTAGATTTAGTAATTTCAAAGTTTGGAAATCCTCATGAAATTTCGCAAACTTTTGAAATATCCTAGTTTCTGAAATTTTATGATAATTGTGAAAACTTTCCATTTTTGGAAACTTTCCAATTTTGGAAATTTTCTATTTTGGAAATTTTCCAATTTTGGAAATATGTAAGTTTTCTTTGTACCAGAAACTTACAATTATTCTGAAAACCTATTATGAAATCTCGCAATTTTGGGCACTTTTCTTTCAAAGAAAGTTTAGACAAATTTATGGATTATTAATTGACAATTAAATTCGAATTGGTTTTAAATTATTAACAAAATTCTTTATTTTGGATTGAGCCTCGGGGAGCCGTCCAATTTAAAGTTACTTGTTGTAATTTAATTTCCTATTTTGAATAAAATTGTCATGTTTAATTTGGTTACGCCTCGGGGAGCGGACCAAATTAGATTTATAACAAATTCCTTTTTTTTTGGTATCTGAGCCTCGGGGAGCCACCCAAAGAAAATAATTTGTTGAAATTAATAAATCCATAAATAAAATATGTAATCAAATCTTAGAAATTTTGAGGTGATTCTCAAACGATAATTTCCTTATTTGATTTAAGAGGTGATGCTCTTACATATTGTTGTCTCCAAAATTAATTAGGAAAATGACTTCCTATAGAGTTTTCTTAAATAAGATTTTCATGAAAATAATATGTGGTTGAATTAAGGGAATCTGTTTCTTAATTTAATAAGATTTGATTTAGAGAAATTAAAGTCTTAAACATATTATTTCCGAAATTGATTATGACAATTAAGGAAATTATTTCCCAAAACAATTCCTTGAATAAAGTATGAAATTAGAATTAGGAAATCCGGTTCCTAATTCAATTAATGAGACTTGATAAATTAAGTCACATACATACTTTATTAAGGAAATCGTTAGTACATGACATAATTATATGTCATGAAAGTGCTTAGAAAAGAAAGGATGAGACCCAAAACCCCTTACAAAATATTAAGGCCAACACCTTCCATTAATATGGTTAGAACCGGAGTTTTGTTTCTCGTTTGGGTTGATGGACACATCCATGCCCGGCTTGAACCTCAACATGTTCAAACCATGGAATTAGTTTATGATTAATATAGTTGGAGTCAGAGGTCAATCCTTAGTTTTGGTTGTTGGACACATCCAAGCCTGACTAAACGGTTGAATGAGCTCCAACCATATTAAAACTATTTCTTGATTAATGGGTCAGCCTTAAGCTTGGAGCATCGATTTGTTGTGCCACAGCCAAGGTCGATGTAAAGAGAGGTGCAGTTGGGTGCTATGTATAATGTTGCATACTTGTTAATGAGTTAACAACCCAATGATTTATGCAAACATTCAATTAGTTGATAGCATAAAGTGATAGTTACATATATGTGATATGTAATCGGTATAATTACCTACCTTCATAGCTAAGAATAACTTGATGGCCACAGCCATGGTTGTTCCTACGATCTCCCGAATTGATAAAAAGGGTTACTCAATTCGAAAAATAAAAAGGATTTAATTAATGTATGTTGATACATTCTTTATCATTCTTCTCACATAAGCTCAATTTGTATTTCTAGGATAATCACTCGATCATGTCTTCTCTGAATTTGCGTTCCATTTTGGACACCAATAAACTGACTGGGCCAAACTTCATGGACTGGCTTCGAAACCTGAGGATAGTCCTCAAGGCAGAGAAGCTTGCTTATGTCCTTGAAGATCAACTTCCCAACCGTCCTCCAGAAAATGCAACTCCAGACCAGTTAGTGGCCTATCAGAAACATGTGACCGATTCTGAACTTGCGAGTTGCATCATGCTAGCCGCTATGGTACCTGAGCTGCAAAAGCAGCATGAGCATATGGATGCTTATACCATCATCTTCCATCTTCATGAGTTATTTGACGAGCAGGCGAGATCCGAAAGGTTCGAGTCTCCAGACTCCTCTTCACCTCTAGGATGCAGGAAGGCACTTCTGCCTCACAGTTTGTGTTAAAGATGTTG